>RJWH01000149.1:0-93480 GCA_004363575.1 Solenodon paradoxus
GAGAGAGAGAGAGAGAGAAGAGAGAGAGGGAGAGAGAGAGAGGAGAGGGTTTTGTGTGTGTATATGTGTGGTTTTTTTTTTCTTTTTAATTTTTATACACCTGGCCTTGACTTCCGGTCTCTCTGGGAGACCTTTTGTTCCCAACCATGAGAAGGTATTAGGCAGCTCACTGTGGGACCATGGTGTTACCTTCACGATTACACTGGATCAGGAACAGGCCATGGAGGGACAGGATCCGAAGGCGACAGCTCAACCGTGAGTGTCCCCCAGCTGATGCCCACCTCCTCTCCTCCTCTGCCTTTCATTCTCCATGTCTTTGCTCAACACACTCATTTCTTCCTCTAATGCAAACCCACTCAACCCTTCTCTCCTCCCTCTCCTCTTCACCATCCTCTGTACCCTCTTCCCATGGTCTTTTCTGACTTTTCATCCACGCTTCTCTCTCTTCTATTTCCTTTCAACAACTTCATTCTAATTAGAGGAAACTAAATACTCTGTTTCAAGCAGCAAGCAAGAGAGGTCCACTTTTCTTTACTTCTCCATGCAGACGGAAAATGCTAATACATATTTACACAAATTAAGGAGTCGTGTGAATCGGAGAAAAAAGATAAAACCGTGTCTGAACAAACTGGTATCAGGGTAGTGAGAATGGGTGAAACTCAAGGCTCAGTGAGTCATATTTCCTTTAAAGAGTCCAATCCTGTGTTTCTTACATGATCAAACTCACACTAAAGTTCCCCTTGAGTCGACAGGAACTCTCACCAAAAGCGGGTTTTGTACTGAAGTTATCTGAGAAAGAAAAGGCATCCAGTAAATGTCACGTATATTAGACATCACCAAGTAACATGGGTACTTAGAAAACTCAGCAAACCAGCTGTTGAACTGATGAGGGTTAGGTGGTCCAGAGTAAATGAGTGAAAGGAAGCTCATCACGGTAGTGAGAAATGGCTCACTTTCTTCTTATCTCTGTCATGATAAAAATAACAGTGAAACCATGCTGGGAAATCACAAGTGATAGTTGGCCTCAGTGTGAGGAAGCCACCAGGAAGGTGGCATCCTTAAGGCCATCACTTATTTTCATGAGGAATGGGTCTGACAGGTTGTCAGTTTTCCCAACTTTTCAAAAAAAATTTTTTAGTTCTCCTTTCTCTGTGAACATTCTCAAGTTTAAACAGTACAGCTGCTTCTTGAAATACTGCCATAACCAAGGCTGAGCCAATATAGAATGAGCTGCACGGGGACCACCAGTCCTGGCTTAAGTGTAGGTTCTTGTTCTCATTAGAGGCTCAACACACATTGTTATTTAAGCCTAGTTTTATGTTGGCAAGTCTTTCTTCTGCATTAAAATCCCCTGGTGAAGACAGTTCAATTAAGATGAATGAGTGGTTTAGGAGCACAAGCAACAAACACAGTCATGGTCTACCAGCTTAGGCTGGTTTCCAAATGACTCCCCACATACAAGGAATTAGACCCAACAAGATCTGGCTTTAATATACTTGAAGACGTCATCAGTCGTTTTCTTAGACCCTTCTCTTTCTTATTCATCTGCTTCTTTCAGTTGAGCCTACCTTGAGTTCAAGTTCAGTGTTTGTGATAACCTTGTCTGTGTCTGTTAGGGTCAGCGTTCGTCCTCCCAGAAACGCATACACACACCAGTCAACAATGTAAAATCATAAGGGACTTTATTTCCAGCATGCTGGGGTCCGAGCCTCATCCAACGCAGTGGATTTGGTCAAGGACCCCGGGTTTATTTTTTAACAGGTTTTTATAGGGTTTCATTACATAGGCTAGCCAGAGTGCTCGCTTGGTTAGGGTCAGTGTGTCACATTCCAGCGTTATCTAGCGAGCAGTTGGCTCCGAGGGCTTGTCACATCCTCCCCTTGTCTTTAATCTTATATTGTGGATTCTGCATCTGGAGCCTGTCACGGTGTGGTTCAGCCCTCACATGTCTATAGGCTAACGGCTGTGGTCACACAGACTTGGGACACCACCTCTGCTGTGTGAGTTGTCACTGAGAGGGACGGAGTTGACCGATATTGTGTCAGGCTGATGGGGAGTCAGCCTCCCCTTTAGAAACAAGAACTTGGAGAAAAGACCTGCATCATTACAGTTTTATTTAAATTATAAGACTGATGTCTGGGAACTGGGATACTATTACTGTGTGGCTTTAATATGAAACAGCAATGTGTTAATAAATGGTTGATCTGAGCAGGCTTGTCTGAGCACTTTGACTTACGTGTCAGAGGAAGGAGGGGATTCTGACATTCCTCCAAGACGGTCAAGGGTCCTGCTGTAGTGGAGTCCTTGTGAGTTAGAAATAGCAGCAGGATCAAGTGACATTGCTCTGGGTTGATTTTTTTCCAAATCTTGGAACACCTGTGCATGTTCGAAGGTAGCAGAGTCAGTGCAAAAGGAGTGAGAGTAAAGACAAATGAAGAGAGACAGAACAGTGGAGAAGTGTCTTACCACAAACACCAACTTGCAAGGTTAGACCTAGACAGTGGTTTGTAATTATTAAATTCTGTCTTGGACAACTCTTTCTTTTTCCTCTGAGGTTTTTCTCACTGATCAGTGTCCCCTCTGATTTAGGACCCTGAGCATTGTCGTCCCTTGGGGTTATTCTTCCGGTGAGAAAAATAAGTTAATAAGCCATTTTTCTTCCACTGCACAAAAGGAGATACACATGCCACAACCCTCCCCTCCCAAACCCAAGCAGACATTGCTAATCAACCACCACTCTCTCTGTACTATTCTCTCCCAAGGAGGCCAGGTCCAGTCTTAGACTCCTTTTCAATATAGTGCTAATTCTAATCAGAATCACCTCAACAGTTGGAACCTTGATTTGTTTCCTATTGCTTAATGACAAGTTAACTCATGTTTATTGTCATAGACATCATACGTTTTTACTGCAGTTTCCTTTGCTCCAGGGTCTGGCCATGAATTAATAGGGTCTTCTCATCAGTGTCTCCCAAGGTTGTATCAAATTATCAGCAAGGTCTGTGATCACCTTTGAGGCCCAGAGTCTTTCTTTCAAGTTCAGTGGTTGTGGGCAGAATTCAGTCCCTGTGGGTATAGGACTAAGGTCCTCAGCAACTACGAGTTACCCATGGTCCCCAGCCATCTGGCCTTTTCCACAGCCTGGGAGTTCTGCTTCTTCAAGGCCAGCCGGACAGTGTCTGCTGCTGCTTCCTGTAAGCCCTCCTTTAAAGCATCACCTGTTTAAGTCAGGTTCACTCAGAATAATCTCCCTTTTGATTAGTTCACAATCAATTGATTAGGGACCTTGATTCCAATTGCAAAATCCTTTATTTTTACTATATAGCACAACCTAAATGTGGAAGTAAAATCTTATCTTATTCACAAGTCTTGTCCACACTGTAGTTGAGGAAATTATACAGTGTGCATATTTGAGACCAGCAGTCATCTTCAAATCCTGCTTACTATAGAACTCAATTGTTAGCCTTGCAACAGGAACTGGACTTTGAGTCACTGGAAAGCTTTATTTCCTTTTTATTATGAAAAACTTTGGACATGTACAAAATTAGAGAAAATAGTATAATGAATCCCATGTAGATCTATCAAATTCAACATTATTAACATTTTGCCATATTGGCTTCATCTATTTTCCTTCTGAAATAGTTTAAAATAAATTGCCGACATTTTGACCTCTCAATTTGAAATATTTTAGTTAAGAGCAACTTGAAAAAAGTGGGGTCTTTTTCCATATAACTGCCAAATAAAATTAACAACGATACCATAATATTATTTAATACTTGGTACATATTCAGTTTTCCCAGGTAGAAACCAATTCTTCATATGCTCTGCGTTTCTAACCTATAGCAAAATGGTTGGCATCTCTCATACTCAATAAAGCTTTAAATTTAAAAAACAGTATATTCTTATTAAAGCAATGACTACAAAGTCCATCTGCTCTCAGTCCCCCTCACTTCCATGTTTCACTCCCAGTGGCTGTGCTGAGATGTTTACCTTATGTATGGTCCACAGTAATGTGGGGTGAGAAACGATGGGACCACATATGAGCGCTGTACAGTGTTCCCCTTCTTCTGGACATTTGCATTTTAGAAGAGGCCAGACAAGAAAGACCCAAAAAGGTGATGGTGGGCAGACATTTTAAGAAGACTTGCAAAGGATGGTGGGCATGATGTGAAATATAGATTGAAATGCAGTTTCAGTATTTTAAGATCTCATTATGAACAAAGAAATAAGAAATAATACAATAAATAAGACAGGAAAAAAAAAATAAGCAAAAAGAGAGAAGGCTTATCTGACACCCACCAAACCATTTCAAACTGCTTACCTGAGATGACCTCCAGGTAGAGGTGTTCAGCCCTGGGAGTGACATGCAATGCCACTGAACGATGACAGCATTGTCAGGGCAGGACATGACAGTGAGAAGCAGGCAGAGGTAAGAGAGTTCCCTGTGGCCCTTTTTTTCTTTTCGTTGACCATAGAGGAGCGTAAACGAAAGAAAGCCTGGAAAATAAGTGAGCTTGGGTACCAGAGAGATTTGGCCTCGCGACCTACTTCTACAGCTTTGTAGCTGTCACCCCACCTCCCTGAATGTCCATTTTTTTCTCCATAATGATGTCAACCTCACACTGTTGTTGGGGGAATTAAAAGACACGAAACATGTCACCATCTGGCCCAGGACCTGGCACGCAGTAGCTATTTGGGATCTGAGGGCCTGGAACTGGTAATGGCAATTTTGGGTACAATGGAAAGAGGTTACCACCGCCACCACACTTTTGGGCTGTGGGGAGAATGTCATGCTGGAGAAGACAGGCTCTAACATCATCACCCCAGCATATGGCCAGCTTGCACCACTCCAGGCAGGAGGCAGCCCAGTTCCTCCTGGGGAACCCCACTTTGACCCCTGGGGCCACAACCAACTCCTGTTTTTTTTTGGAAGGTGCAGTGGTGTCTTCTGCACAGTGGATCCCCAGCTGTGTCCACTACAAGTAGATGCACCTGGCTGACATATCCAAGTGGAGCTTGTTGCTTTGCCTCCTTAGAAAAGCTGAGCTCGTGTCGAAGTAGAATTTTGATGGAGCAGGTGCAGGGTGACTCCTTCTGTAGACCCCAGTCAAAGAAACAGAATGAATGAAATTCTTTCTCTGTCTCTGAAAAGTCAACAGTCACCAAGCCAGTTAGGGGATGCTGCTGTGTCAAAGATACCACTGATGACTTCGTTCCCCATGTTAATGTGACTTAGTTGTCTTGTGCCACATAGTTGACCATTTTCTTGACTCAGTGTGAATGAGGTAAGCAGTCTGAATCCCACAGACCAAGCCCTGGACTGTGGTTGCGAGAGCAGGTGCATCCTGGACAGTTCTCCACCAGGAGGTGAAAATGCCGCCACCCATGTGGCTTTGGAGGACCTTAGAGTTTCTTCTAAATACTCTGTCCTCTAGATGAAGTTGAGGTCAAGGGTCTTGGGCTGTGAAGACCTGGGAGCCTGGGGCCCCATGGCAGCAGGAGTGTGCAGGGTGCCTTGCCTGGTGGTGTGGCGCCATGCAGGGCCACCACTTTGCAGATAGCCCTGCTTTCTGAGAGACCCAGCATCAGTTTACAGAGCAGCCCAGCTTACTATCAGCTTTCTGCCTGGCACACCTGCTGTCTGGTGAGGGGCGGGCCTGGAGGACTCTCACATTTCTCCCCAGGGCTCCTCCCCTCTGGGATTCTGCATCCCCTTGGGGAAGCCAGATGGCTGCAGACTTAACTTTTCAGCACAGAGAAGACACCCAAAGATCTCAGACCAGAGCAGAAACCTTGTTGCAGCCCTTTTCCAGCTTGCTGCCTTGCTGTTTCCCCTTTATCTTCATTCCCCGAGAGTCTCTGGGAATGTTCACTTCCTGTGTTGCATCCGATCCCTCAGCTGAGTGGCTGTGTTCCGTCTTTCCCTGGGGAAATTCCTCTCTTGTTTTGTCTCCTTTCAAGTCATACGCTTAATGATTTGAAGGAGGTAATCAAGGGAGTCATCTCAAGTATAAACAAAAGAATCTTGTTAGAACATTCCTGGTCGTCCACGGCTCCAGTCTAGTCACCTGCTTCAGTTGTCCATTAGCCACCCAGTCCAAACAGGCCCCCAGAACTCAATCTGCCCCACCACGCCCCCGTTCATATCCTGTTTATCAGCAGTTCTGCCATTATAGAGACTTCGACTGTTTTGGTTTGGGGGACCTAGTGTTCATGCTAGTGGAAGACTTATTGACAAACTTTCAAACATGGCGGTACCAACATTTGTATCATGCACAAGAAGAACGGCTTCAGTGGGGGATCGCCCTCCTTCCCACCTGTATGACTGAGACTGGCAGTGTGTGCTGAATGCCCAATTCCGGTGTATATGGTCCAGGAAGAGCAGGATGGGAAACCCGAGAAAGGGAGAGAGTTTGAATAATTCAGGGAGTTCTGTTGGTTGAGAAAGTGCTCTCTTCGTATGTACATTGATCTGGACAGATATTTTAGCTGTCTCCAGCCAAGGACAGACAAAGGAGAAGGTGTAGAGGGAAAAGGGAAGGAGAGGAAGAAGAAATAAATACAACTAACAAATACAAAAAAAAAAAAATGAAAACAGCAGATGAACTGGAGAATTCAGAGCTTAGAGACAGATCCTGGAGCTTTTCATTCTCAGGTTGGTTGTTTGCAGCCAGATCCAAAAAGCCCAAAATTTAATCACTAGGGTAACAACTTGATCTCTAGTTGGAAGCAGAAAATTCCCTGTGTAGCACACTCTCTCAACAGCAGTAAGCTAGTGTATTAACTTTGGGGGAAAGAGAGGTCTTAAAAGTTGGAAACCATATTGAAATATGTTAGCTGCTATATAAGTACCAGTATTTCCTCTGAAATATGAAGACCCAAAAAATTATTTAGCTACCTAATATACACACACATGCACACACACACACATGCACACACACAAACACACCAGTTGTCATGACTGTGAAGATTCTAAGGTTTGGGCAGTAACACTAATAATTAAACATATTTATTTTGTGTTGAACTCATATAAAGCTAATATATCTTCGTTGTATAAAACCAACATGAATGAAGGAAACTCCTCCAGCTTCCACCATACAGCATAGTCTTCCCTTTCTTATTTTGAAATTATACTAAATAGATTCATTGGTTCTGTTCTGCGATTTATTGTTTCATTGACCAACACAACTTGAATACCTTTCAATGTCAATACATAGCCATAAATATCTTTAAGACTGGAAACATCCAGCCACATCCAAATAAAGACTTACAGAGCTTGGGAAGTTTCAATGTATCCACTCTCATTCACTTCGATGTTTTTTTAAACATGTAAATAGTAGTTAAGATGGATTTATTGGATAAGCATGGTGAAGTCATTCACATAGCTTGAGTGACAGCTCTGACCCCCGATGATAATGTGGAGTGTTTAAAACATGAGTGTGATGGGAGAGGGTATGTGTATCGATTTTCAGAAAACTGTCTGGCACACACTCTTTGCTGTGAAAATATTTTTATCCCCAATCAAGATGAAGGAGGAATTGGTCCCATGGTGCATGATTGGGCCCATCGGTTCCTGGTTTCCAAGGTACCAAAGATGTTCTTGTGCTGACAAGCGGGCGGTTTGGAACTTCCCTGCACCCTGCAATGGCAGAGATATGTCTAAGGCTCGAGCCTCCAGGAAGAGCCAGACATCACATGGAAAACAGAGAGCTTCATATTTGCTAACTCTGTCAATTGTTGCTGCCCAAAGCCTTGTTCCCTGGGGATTTGTTACACTAGAGTAGAGTCAGATGAATCCAATCTTTCAATTCTCAAGCAAGTGACACAGAGTCATAAAGGAATTGCTTGCTGTGAGCTGTTAAAGGGAAGAAAGTAAATGCATATAAATAAATCTGAAAAAAACCTCAGGAGATTTCCCCCTCAAAACCAACAGGAAATTCTACTTTTGTCACGGTGGTTTCAAAGGGAGATAAGGGTGCTCTCTTGAGCCTATCAGAGAATCTGAAAGCAATTTTGTGGGCCTAAAAACACCCCTCTAAATGGTACAGATGATGAAGGATGAATTCAATATACCATTTATATGTTTAGAAAAAAGTTTCATATCTAGAAAGATGAAAGATTTATACAATGAACAACCATGTAAGTACCGCCTAGATTCTACCACTAATATTTTACTACACTTGCTTTGTCAAATGTCTCTCCATATATCCATCCCTCTGTCAATCCATCAATAAATCTTACTTTTTTAAAGCTTTCAAAGTAACCTGTAGGCATCAAACACATCAAGCTAAACATGTCAACATGTAAGTCATTCAATCTTTGTTGATCACTCTTTTAAAAAATTTGGTGAAGCTTACGTACAGTACTTTTTAATAGAGAGCACTCTGCTTTTTACTACTTAATAGTCCTATGAGACTTGACAGACACCTAGGTTCATGTAATCACCACAACAATCAAGAGAGAGAACTTCCACCACCCAGACATTCCCTCCACCCCTTTGCAATGAACCCTCTCCCTCCCCAGCCTTTGTCAACAAATGATCTGCGTTCTGTCATTATAGTTTTGGCTTTTCCAGAGTATTTAATAAATGAAATTCTAGTTTGTAGTCGTTTGAGCCTGACTGCTTTCATTTAGCACAACACCTTGGAGACTCACCTCATTTGTTGCAAGCATATTTGTTGCCTTCATTGCTGAGTAAGATCCCATTATTGTATGTATTTTATAAGGTATGATTATTTGCAGGTGGTAAGATCTCTAATCATCAAAAAGCATGGGTAAACAGCAATCATCAGAGTGGGATGACCCCTATGGTCTGGGGCATCCCAGTTCTATTCGTGGCTCTTTTCCTTATAGGCGCTAGGAAATCATAGACAATGAACCTTGTGGTGTCTACACCTCATCTGTACCCTGGGAATCTCAGTGGGAACTACCCAGAGATACTTCAGTCCATCAGCAGTAACTGATCAGGGTTCAAAATATATCAGACTACTGCCATGCATCACTCAACGACAGGAATGCATTGTGAGAAATGCGTCATTAGGTAATTTTGTCATTGTGCAAACCTCAGAGTGTATGCTTACACAAACCTGGTTGGCACAGCCTACTACACACCTAGACTTGTGTACAGGGACCACCATCGTATATGCAGTCCATTGCTGACTGTGACATGTTTATATGGAATTTACTGTTGTGAAACCTACATTTTTTGACACTGTATTTGATTATCGAACCTGTGTACAAGAATGGGCTAGTTTCCCCCTAATATGAGATCAAGAGCCAGCTGCTCTCAAGAGCAGAGGTAATGGGATAAGATCTGGAATGGGAAAGAGGGGCGCACTATTCATTGCTGTCCCTAACAATGTATGGCATAGTTATGGAGGTCAGCTAGGAGCAAGAGCTTTCGGGTGACCAGTTGTCCATTCCATTTTCTTTCTTTTTTAATTATTTTATTTCTTTTGTTAATATCGCTATTACATTTAGAATATTGAGCTGTTGCACCTCAGTCTGGATTTCACAGAACACCCTTCACTAGAGTTCTAGTTTGTTCCCTCCCTCCTTACCTCCCCCATCCCATCCCCTGGATGCCATTCGTCTTGCGTGCTGTGAGCTTTGTGTTATTTGTTTTGTTTCTTTATATTCCACATATGAGTGAAACCATCCTGTACTTCTCTCTTTATTTCTAGCTTATTTTGCCTAGCATGATCTCCTCCAGTTCCATACAGGTTATTGCAAATAACAGGATTTCATCTTTTTTTAACAACTGCATAAGATTCTATTGAGTATATTCAAATATACTCAATGTCGATGAACATTTAGGTTGTTTCCGTGCCCTGGCTATTGTGAACTGTGCTGCTATGAACATCTGCATGCAGATATTTTTTCTGATTATGGATTTTTTATCCTCTGGGTATATACCCAGGAGTGGGATTGCTGGATCAAACGGCATACCCATCTTTGCTTTTTTGAGAAATCTTCGTACTCTTTTTTAAAGAGGTTGCAGGAATTTGCATTCCCACTGACAGTATGGGAGGGTTCCTTTTTCTCCACACTCCCTCTAGCACTTGTTTTCAGTCTTTTTGATACAGGCCATCCTCACTGGTATGAGGTAGTATCTCATTGCGTTTTTTGTTTGCATTTCTCTGATGGTGCCCCTTCTAGCTTCTTTCCCTAACTCAAGTTAAAATTCTGTAATTTCATCAAAAACAATAACTGCATATCGTAGAAAAAGAGTGAAAAAAATTTTAATTTCTTAAGGAAATCATATAGTTTAAACTCTATGCTTTTAATTCAGCTTTTAACTGAGTAGCCCAGGCATTGTTATAATTCCTCCAGCAGACAGAAAAGAAATCAATTTTCTTTTACTTCCTCCATAGCTAAAATGAAGTTGTTTGATTTTTAAGAAGCTTAGCATAACCTTCACAATAAGACTGCATATTTGTCTCACCTCACTCTGATGCTGTCCCTATTTCTGTATATCTGAGGTGATGGGCGGGGGTGAATCCTGGCTCATGGCCCTTGCTTCCTCTGCCCATCTGTGAGGCACCAGTCAGACCACTCACCCTCTCCATGCTGTCAATACACACTCTTTTTTTCCTTTTTATATTCTTATTTTAAAATGTTGAATTGGTTTACAATTACCTATAGGTTTCAAGTGTATGGCATTGTAGCTCAACATCTATATGTTGTATTATAATCATTTCTTGCCTACTTCCTCTCCCATCACTTCTCTGGGGATAACCTCTTCCAGTATTCTGCAACCTTCCAATGTATGAACAGAATGTATTATTAGCGGTGCCTTCCTCCATCCTAGGTACAGTCCAATTCTCAGGACCTTGTCTTCCCTCTTCCACATCAAATCAGTCCCACTGCCCTCCATGACTTCCTGACACTGGTGTGGCCCCTGCGAGCCCTAATGTGTCAACCTGGTAAAAAACAATTCAAAGCTTCCAAACTGCTGGGTAGTTGTGAATTTGCATCCATAATCTCATTGGAGACTCACCATTACCCTGTGAAGCCAGAAGGGTCTGTATTATTATTCCTCTTTCACTTGAGTGGAAACAGCCTCCAGGAGAAAGAAACAAGAGGGAACATGTCTAGTTTACGGGTAGACCCTGTGGCAGATTCTTTGCTGGGTTTTCTTTTCCCTTCATTCTCAGTCCAACCCTCTGAGATTGGTCATTACGTCCATTTGGCTGGTGAGGACTCGGAAAAGTAAAAGCATTTGCTAAAGGTCACACAGCTTAGTGGCAGAACAGAGCCAAGATTCAATGTCACTTCTGTACAAGTCAAAGGGGCTTTCCCTGCTATGGCTATTATTATAAGAACTCAATCTCAAATCAGCTGACTCCCAATCTAGCTGTTTTTTTCAGCTCCCATCTATTCAGAAAATCCACTTTATCAACGTCCTCCTCAATCTCAAAGCCTGGGCTCAGCTGAAATTCAGCTCTGGGAGACGCCTATGGATGGCTTTCACAGTTGTCATGATTGACCACAGTTAAAAGGTTTCTGGTGTCCACTGTGAACCATATCTTCCTGGGCTATGCTTCATGTTCAGGTGTGTGAGAGACGCATACAAGGAAAACACTAACCGGGTGTTAACATCTTTATGGAATATCTGCCAAGTCCCTGAATTCTCTTCTTTGCCCAGCAAAGGTGTTGAGGATCACTCAGAAAGAAACCTGGGCATCCAGCATCCTTGGGCTTGACCTGGTGTTTTATTGCTTTTTGCTGTTGTTTTTAAATAGGAAGGAAGCAGGCAGGAATGAAGGACAGGTGGGCTGGTATACAGAGCGAGAAGGAAAGAGCATTTCTTTCTTTAGTTGTCAATTTGTGGTTGTTCCCCCTGCCCCTTCACCCTAGTCTTGAACTCAGGTCCTTGGGATTTGTGTAGACAATGCCAGAGCTGTGGAATTGATGCCTGAGCAACAAGCAGGACTTCCCAGCCTCCTCCCTGCCTCCGCGGCTCCACTACTGTTTGGTGATCGGTTGACCCACAGAACCCGCCTCTTCCCACTTGTTCAGTGAGTTTCCCATTTAGAGGGGTGGCATCTGACCATTGTGTTTCCCCAACCACTGCCACAGAAGCCATGTTGAAATACAACCCAGAGCATGACAAGAGCTCCTTCAAATCACCAGGATGTGGTGACCCACACCGGGGTGCCTCTTCCTCCTCAGCACAGACTCACTCAAGGCTGCTCCCACGGTCATTAGAAGGTGCTTTCCTCATACCCAAACAGATCCTGCTCCTATTCCCCATTTATAATTTGATGGTGGGACTGGTGACTATGGATGCTTTCCCTTCTGTTGCCCAGCATGGAGAAACTACAGCTGTGTGTCTATAGTTACATGTTGGGTGCTGGATGCTGACTGTCCTGCAGAGGTCATGCCCACAGTCTTTCCTTTTGACCTTGGGGAAGAGTTTAGACCTCACCATGGCACTTCCCCTGCCCTCCTCCAGCCACACAGGCTGGGGCCCTGATGAGCTCTGTGATCCTCTGTGCTGCATCTGGCTTCTCCAGACTTTAGTTGTCTCCTCAGCAAAACTGGCCAATGGATTCTACCCTCCTCATATCTGTGAGCGCTAAGTAAGATAATGTATCTGAAAATATATTGTCAACTGTGCAGAACCATACAGAGATCCCTGCTGTTAGTAGATTAGAGTATGCCTTTAAAGCATTTTTGTTTTAATTTTAAAGATGAAATCTTACCATTCCCATCAACTTGGATGAAACTGGAAAGGGATTATGCTAAGTGAAATAAATCAGGAGAAAGACAAATACCAGATGATCTCACTCATCTGTGGACTATAAAGAAAAAAAGCATATGAACAGACCAAACCAAATAAAAACTAATCCTTGGACCGTGACAGCAGAAATGAGTTTACCAGAGGGAAGGGGTAGGGGTGGGGTGGGGAAGCAAAGGGTGGTGGGGTCCAATGGACAAGGGTGGAGGACTTTGAGACATGTGGTAGTGGGCATGGTGTGTTATCATATATTTGATGAAGAGTGAACCAACCCATCAAAAATTTGTGTTGTAAATCAAAGTCACCTCAGAAAAAAATATCAAATCTTTTTAAAATTCAAAATATCAGAAAGCTCTTAGTGAATGTACTCTTTTTTTTTTTTTTTTCCAGTATTTGAAAAATTTAACACTGGCTTATAGAAGACTTGCAGATCCAAAAAGTGCTATTTGTCTGAATGGTTCCCTTTGGCCTTGTTATGTCAGGACTTGTGGACTTCTCTCACCCCGGTATCAGCATCCAGGGACTGACCTAAGAACTAGGAAGCCAGATGTGACCCTTCTGGGCCTCAGCGTCCGTTGGAGAACAGCCATATTACTTCTTTCCTCCAGCCTATCAGTCTGTTAGCACCCACCGATTTCCTTTCAGAGAGCATTTCTGCTCCATACCTCAAGATCTCCCTGTTCATCTGTTTATCCCTTTAAAAATGGCATGGCCTTGCATTTAAGACCACTGTAATCATCACTATACCTTGAACAGTTACCAATTCCAAGAAATCAGAGCATTCACATTCTGAAATCACACCAATGATTTCTTTAAAAGTCTGCATTAATTTTTTTCGCTTAAAAAAAGGGTACAAATTAAGAAAAGAAAAATGAACAGCAATTTAAAATAGAGTAGCAAAAGTATTGCCTTCTAGAAATTCTTGGGCTGTTTTTATGATAAACAAAGATAATCAGGGTCTCCACTGTTTACATACTGACCCTCCAAAGTGCTTTGGAAGATTAATCTTGTCAATCCGCCCTTTGCTCCTTGATTCTTCATCAATTAAGCAAAGGTACACTGTAGTCTGTCTTTATATTAATTATCATAAATCTGAATTAGAGGGACCTCAGTAATGAAACTTCGTTCTCTTTTACGCATGTGTCAAATGCCTATTTATATAAATATCTAATGAAAGTTCACTAACAGCCAAATACAACAAGGGGAAGCAATTTTCCTCGCTTCTGCACACAATAGCCCTGGTTAATCATACAGCACTGAAATAAAAAGCTCTTATACAGCATTCAGTGTTTCTGCACCCCTATAGTTTTACCTGTAAGTAGCATTCATTTATAAAGCTATCTTTCTGAACACAATGTTTTCAAAATGACTCACCTCTGACTCAGAAAAACCAACAATCTCTGTAATTTTTCATTCCAAGCAATTTCTTCATTATTTTTTGTTCGTGAATACATTTACAATTTGGTTTCAAAATATCATGCATACAAGCGCAAATAAAATCTCACAGAGAGAAAGAAACTCATCAGTGCATCATAGTCCTTCTGTTCAAGCCCATTTTTAGTCTCCAGATTCTTGACCTCTCAGAAAACTCAAGTTCTTACTCTTCCTGAAAAATTAATTACTCACTGGAGGGACTGAGTGAAAGGAATGATGTAAGTTTAAAAACAATGTTTCCAAAGCCATGTTGGAATATTCCTATTCATTGAATCCATAGGAAATATGTTTTTTAAACTCTATGTGCAATTTCTTTAGTTTAAGATATTTGGTCATCTCAGTTCCAACATCCGATTTTTATTTGAATCAATTATATTCTGAACATCATTTTTTAATGTTATCTTTCAAAATTCATTTAAATTCAAAAAAATCTTTTACTTTTTCCTTCTTTTATGGCACAACTGTTTTTGGAGTGTGTGTGATGTCGCTTTTAAATACCTCTGCCTCTAGCCCTAAATACGTCTCATTGTTCTAATTCCCAAGGTCCTTCTAGCTCTGTCTTCCAGAGCACCGTTATTCAATGTATAGATTATATATAAATCCAAGGTAGGATAAAATTTTTTTTAAAGGGTAGGTCCAAACAGGAATGAAGATGAGTAGGCATCAAGAAGAGAGAGGAAGAAGCATTTTATTTTATTTTTACTTAGTTGTTTATGTTGGTTGTTCCTCCTGGTTCTAGGATGCGAACCCTGGTCCTTGGGATGTGTGTTAACTGTGTTCAGCTGGAGATAGAGTACCAGCCACTACTCTACGAGGGCATGCCACATAATAGAAAATCTAAACATCACCATCACTAAATTGAATTTCTTTGTCTAGTTCGAGATCAAAATAAATAGAACCTTTTGAATTACCTCCCTCTCTTGACTCTACCTTAGATCATATTTTCAGAAATCCCACCACCCCATGAACCCAGGACCTGTGATTGTGAGTGAGCATGAGGCAGAGACCTGTCACCTCTGTTCTTCCTCTCCTACCCGCATCCTTTCCCCCAATCTTCTCTTTCTTTCTTAGCTCTTCTTCCCTCCTGTTAGTGTAAATATTTGGAGATTACTGGGCATGTTCACACGTGCCTACTTACTCACTCAGTCACATATTTGGCCTCTGAGAATGTGGTAGAGTTGAAAGGATGGTAACTTTACTTTTCAAATAAGTAAGTAGAAATAATTTTCCATGTCATCAAAGGAAACTGGTAGGAGATATGTCAATGAATTACAATGAACATAAAGAGGAACTGAAGACACAGCATATTGGCAGCATCTAGAAACACCACAGCTAAGAGCAATGCCCCTTTGGCTCTGCAGGGTCAACTTGGGGAAAGGCAAAACTATAAAGACAAAAAAAACTAATCATTGTTTGCCAAAGGCTAGATAGAGACTATTTCATATGATGGAGCAATTCTACATCTTGTGATAGAGTTTGCACTATTGTAAGTATTTGTCAAAACTCATAGAACTGAATGCTAAAAAGGGTGAATTTTATTCCATTTAAATTATACCTTAAAAAAACAAATATATCTAACCCCAGACTTACAGATTAATTCTATAAAGTTAGAGTATTTTTTTAAATCTAGATCCCCTTTGCCACCAATCTTTATTATAAACCCAGTCATTTGACTCAAAGAGTTAAAGGATTTGGGGCTGTTTCATGCAATGGGGCAGATTTTATTCTGTTGGAGGCTCTCACAGGCCTGCCACGTTTGCCCAACCTTTCCCCCATAATTTCCTCACATGAATCCTCTTATCAGGCTGGGTAGACGTCCCACTGCCCTCACACTAGAGTTCATTCCTCCATTCATTCCTTTTTTCATGTAACTGCCCTGCCAAAGAATGTTTTTCTTTTCCCTCTTTCCTTCCTCTTCTTCACCTCCCTTCTATCACCATCTAGTACCCAGAAAGTGAGCACTGTCCTACGTACAAAAGAAACAAAGAACAGGCTAGACGTGAATTTTGTCCTCAAAGAGCTTATGAGATAGCCATACAGATTCCGAAAATATGATTTAGGCTAATGTTTAAACTGTTTTGATAGAATTCTTTGTGGATCTCATTTTCCTTTAACTCATAATTTTTTGACATTGAAAACTTATGATGCTGGTACTAAGAAGAGAAAGCGAAAATTCAGGCTTTAATAAAAGGTTTGGATCAGAAGTTGTAAGACTTTTAGAAGTGACAACTAGACATTAGGATGTCAAAAATTAGAAATTGCTGCTATCAGAACAGGAAGTGATGAGATGTAAGGCCCTGTGGAATGCCATTACAAATGGCAGACACATTCATCTTAGTCTATGTTGATACTCATGTACAGTAAGAATCAAGCTATAATATCGGATTGATAGGATAGCAAAGAGGAAATTTACCTCTGGAGAGTGTAATTAATTGCAATGAGAAGTTCTGAGGAGAGAGAATATAATATCTCAAGAAGGCTCTTGTTATGTTTCATTTTAAATCCAGTTCAGTTCAATTTTCATTTTTTATGTCACAGTGATCCTCTTGGCTGAGAAAAAAACATGTTTTCTTTTTTTCACAATTTCCACTAGCACAAAAGGAAACATTTACTTGGTTTATATTTCAAAGAATAATAAATCAGCTTTACCACAAACTTCAATACAAGCTGCTTTTTAATAAGATCCATTGATACCTACTGGAGATAATTTATAAATAAAGAACAAAGGAGACATTAAAAATATCCCATAATACCATCATCTTGGTATAGCTGTTATTAGCATTGCCAAGTATGTCTTCCTAGTGTTTTGTTTAAATGCGTATTTATTTATAATCATTGGGGTCATATTATAAATATATTTTGGTAATGTGCTTCTTTTAATTAATATACTATCTTAAAATATCCCCATGATAAAAATTCTTCAAAAATTACATTTATGAAAGGTAATATTTCATCACATAAATGTTTCAAAGCCTATGGACATCTTTCTAATTGTTCACTAGAATTAATAATAATCTTTGTACAATTTTTGCTTATCTCTGCTTATTTTCTTATAAAAGATTTAATTGTGATACTAGGTCACAAATATTTTTAAGTCTTGCAAACACATATTGCCAAATTGCCCTCCTTGAAAGTGGTAACAATTTATCCTGAGAATATAAAAGTGTGCCTGTTTCCTTAACAACTTTGCTACATATTCGAGTATTTATGTTAAAAATATACACATTGGTCATACGTTAAAAAGAGCAGAAAGAATGAAGTCTGTTACCAGTTGAAATATGTCAAATATGTGTCTTGAATTCATATTAAAATCCACAAAAAAATAATT
Source organism: Solenodon paradoxus (assembly GCA_004363575.1). Lineage (NCBI taxonomy): Eukaryota > Metazoa > Chordata > Mammalia > Eulipotyphla > Solenodontidae > Solenodon > Solenodon paradoxus. Next base: position 17,502 of record RJWH01000149.1, read on the forward strand.
GGCAGCCCTTGAAGCTTTCCAGGATACTAATTTCTTATCCTAAATATGCATTTTTAAAATTATTTTAAAGGAAAAGTGCAGGCAAGAATGAAAATGAGTAGGTGGGCCGGTGGAAAGAGGAGGAAGAAAAGCAATTTATTTATTTTTATTTAGGTGTTCACACTGGCTTTTCCCCCCCAGACTGAGGACATCAGCCCAGGACTATGTGTCTGCGCTCCTTCAGAGGCAATTGACCCAACTGCTACTGCACCATGGCATGCCACCCCTAAAAAATTTTAAGGTGGTAAATCACATATTTGTTCTTCTTCCCTGTAGGAACTCTATTTCAAGCTAATTAATAGATCATGAGGGAATCCCAACTCATAAATATAGAAGAAATAATAGACTTTTTCAAATGAACGTATTGTGATTTTTATGAAAAATGGTTGGAGACAATGGTCATCAATGGATATTCATACCCTCAGTGAGAAGTTATTGAGGGAACTTAATAATGCAGGGATCTGACTGAAATCACATGGACCTACCCTTTGATCTTAATATCACTAAAATGGGCCAGCTGGATATGAGCGTCCCTGGATTTGGTGAATTGGAAGTATGCAGCATGACATATGTGTAGTCTTAACAACAACGACAATTAAAATTAAATCTGATTGGGATCTCATCAAATCTAGCTCTTACCGTTAGTGTATAGGAAATACAAGGAAGAGAGGAACATTGCAATTTCACCATGAAGGAGGAGTCAGCACAAACTAGAATGTGGGAAATTCTACCAGACAAATTTTCAATAAATATTATTTGTTGGCAGAAATACTGAGTGGGGCAGGGGCATGCAGTGTAATCAAACAATCAATGAAGGAACATTCTGTAAATAAGAATCTCTGCTTTTTTAATGAAGAAACAGTAAAAGAATAAGACATTCTTATTTATTCTATAGTTGAAATCCAATTTAATATCCTATTGGAAAACTCTTATTTTTTCGATGGTGGATTACTCTGGATATTATTGGGTTGACTCGGGCAAGAATTTTAAATGTTTTCTCTACTGATTTTCTGAGAACATGTATCAGTTTTCTCCTTTAATGTAAAATATTAATAAGATGCTTTCTTGAGCTCATCAAGGTCACTCATTGTATTTGAAATTGCAAGGCTAATTCCAATACTTTGGGAAGCAAACACCAGATGGTGCCCCTCTGGTTTTTCTGAAGCTAACAAAACATATCTTCAGGCTTTTAGAGAAACAAGCATGTATATAAGACATTATCCACTCATTTTTCTGTAAAAAGTACATCTCTTTATTAAGTAATTTTATATAATCATCAATTTTTAACTTTCAGAAACAAGCCCTGGTTATGGAATTTTGTCACGAAATGTGATTGTTGTCAAAGATTGTTCAACTGAATGTGTTTTCTTAAGAACATTTGCCTTTTTCTCACCTCTGGGAATTTTCCCAGAATTTTTGTATGTTTTACAACTTTATTTCATCCTGTAGGATATGAAATTGCATTCTTTTTTCCCTATGGGATTATGAGCTTCTTTGGGACAAATACTATTTCATTTCTCTTTGTAACTTTGTACTTGATGGTGACGGTGTTTGGTTCAGCTTAGAAGTTCCACAAATGGCCCCAGAAAGAAACAATAGTATCATGAAACATATGAGCTACATCCCTGACTCTACATTTTAAAATCTGAGCTCTTCTTGCCATTGCTATCTTTCTTGGCACAATGAGAAACTTTTTCTATTTCTCCAAGCAATAGCTTTTCTGGTTATGTCTATTATAATTGGGGTCACAGGATAAATTCATCTAAATATCAGCCTACAGTGAAAAAAGCAAAAAGAAAAAACCACCACACACCTGTCTACACCTTGATAGGTTCTTTTTTAGAATCAAGTCGTTACGCATTGTTTTTTCAGCGACGAAAAGGAGGAGGGGGAAAGAGTTGGCATGTGCTATAAAATAACAGAAGAAAACAGAAGCACCCAGTAGAGCAAAATTAACCATTAAATAAATGTCCTTTGGTGATGGGTTCACCAAAAACCCAAGTTACACAAGGAAATGGGGTACAGGAAGGAACAGACACTTTCCCATTCTCTCTTTATCCCTCCCTCACCACAAGTTCAAGATTTCTCACAAAGCTCTGATTTTGTGCAGCAAGAATGTTTTTACATCCATGTGCTTCCTGTGGAGCAATTTTGTGGCCACTTTGATATACTTTCTGGTAACCACATAAAGGCTCCTGATAGAGTTCAGCATTCATCTTTCTTTTCTTGGTCTCTCAGCCCCATCATCTATGTGGAAAAGCCTGCCTTCCTCTGCCCTCACTTCTCCTTACCTCAAATTGGAGATGAAATAGATTTGGTCCATCCAATTACAGACATGTGGGTGTTTCTCATGAATTACAGCAAGAAATGCTGATTAACAGGAAGATTGGAATGAAGGATGGAGAGAGGTTCTCCAAGGTTTCCACACCAATGATTCAGGACCAGTGGAGTCACAACAAAAATTAAATGTATGGTAACTGTGTGGATGGGGTAAGTGCAGTGGTCCTTGATTTTTTTTAAGCTTTAGTTTCTTTTTCATCAATGGTTACTTTAACAATACACGGTTTAATGCATTGAATCCCCTTTCTCGAAAACAATGTATCTTCATTTTCAAAGCCATATATTCTTGCAACATGGCAGCTTCTGTCAAAGACTCCTTAATTCAATAACAATTCCTGAATATCAGTAAATGGAATACAACTTTTTATTATTATAGTAACTTTAATTTTACACATCAACATAAACTTCTATGTATAGGTTCCCCATATATACAGTTTCCTATTTCTCAGCTATATGTCAACACACCCTGCCCTCCACCAAAATCACCAAGTGTTCTTTACCATTGTCTAGTGGGCTTCACCACCACTTGTTCCCCTCCCACTATGTCCCATTCCCTATTGGTAACTTCAGTTCTGTTGCAAGCATCCAATGTTTGGTTTTGTTTCATCTGCTTTGTCTATTCACATTCCACCTATGAGTGAGGTTGTCTGGTATATATCTTTTTTCTTTTGGCACATATAACAGTATAATCTCCTCTACTTCCATCCATATTAATTCAAATGACAGGGTTTCATCTCTTCTAAGGGCTGTATAGTGTTCCATTGTATATATGGACCACATCTTCTATATCCATTCATCTGATGTTGGGCACTTAGGTAGCTTCCAGTTTTTAGCTATTGTGAATAGGGCTGCAATAAATATGGGAGTGCATAAATCTCTTTGAATGAGTGTTTTTGAATCTTTGGGGTCAATACCCAGAAGCGGCATATGGGATTTCCATCAACTTTTTGAGGAGTCTCCATACTGTTTTCCACAGGGGGTGCATCAATTTATACTCCTGCCGACAGTGTGAAAGTGTTCCCTTTTCTCTACTACTATTTTAAAACATAATTATATGGTAGCTTCCACCTATTCCAAAAAATATATCATTTTCTTGAGTTAATTACATTTATGTCACTGTGGTAGTCAGAATAATGCCCCCTCCCAAGTAGTCTAACCTCAATTCCTAGAATTGTAAATAAGTTAGGTTACTTGCAAAGGGACATTAGTTTGCAGATGGAATGAATGCTGATAATCAACTAACTTTACAATAAGGGGACTAATCTGTATTATCTGGGTAAACCTACAGTACATGTAGAAGTGTTTTTATAAAAAGGAAGCAGGAGGATCAAAGAGAAAGATTGGAGATGCTGCTTGACTGACTTTGAGAGTGGAGGATGGTACCACGAGCCAACTAATCCAAGTGACCTCTAGAAACTAGAAACGTCAAGGGAAAGATTTTCCCTTAGAGCTTCTGAAGTAAAGGGGCATTGCTGACACCTTGGTTTTAGATTTCTGACCCCCGGCATAAACCTGTATTGTTGAAGCCACTATATTATGTTCATCTCTCGTAGCAACCACAGGAAATTGATAGCCACCAGATACTTAAATCCAAACCCATGACTTCTCTAGGTGATATCATGAAGTTGCTGGTATATATCTGTCCATCCTGCTTGTTGACCACCCTTATTACTTAGAGGTTTTCCACAGAACACATGTTTTACGTATTCTACTAATAACCAAAACATCAGTCTCAAAAGTACCGTTCCTGTCATGAGAAAATCGAAACTGTTTGCAGTAACGTTAGTTTTCCTTTCGAAATCAGTGCAAATCCCTGACTGCAATATTTTCTTCCCTCTCTAAGGCTACCAGTTCCTGCATTCTCATCCATCACTAAACTGACAAAGGTTCTTTCCTAGGCTCCTATACAGTTCCCACTACTATCCTGGGTTAAAACACAGAAACAAATAATCACAACCTGACTCTCCAGGAATTTACTACTTGGTTACTATTTGTACCATGATCAAATTAGAAAATAAGTAGAATTTAAAACAGAAGGGCAGTGGGTAAATTTGATAGACCCACCCAGGTGAGACCAGTAGATTAGAAGAGGGGTCACCTGAGTTAAGCAAATCTTTTAAAAAAGGGACTGAATTTGAATGAATATCAAAGGCAAGAATAGCTGAAGAGCATCAGCAAACACATGCATGAACTCAAATCCTCTGAGCAGGCAATGTAAATCAGTAAGCAGTGTAGGTGTTAGACATTAGAGAGTGGGGAGGACTGTGGCAAACTACAAACCTTTTGCTCTGCCTAAAATGCATTTATGTCATTCCTTTTAATACTGACAGCCCAAAATGTCTACCAGCTGACTAGACAGCAGACTACAGCCTCTCAATCTCTTATGGCTAAGTGTAATATCTAGAAGACGAGTCTCTAGGAAGATATATATAATGAGATAATCTTTATCTTTAGGGTTTTTCCCCTACTGGAATTTTTTTTAAAGACCCCCAAATTAAGATTGAAATTAGTAAGAACAAAATTTTTAAATAAATTATAAAATAAAAAAGCAGAGCCAAAAGGATAGTATGAAAATTTAAGGTCAGAGCATATATGTGAGTGTTCATAACTATAGGAAGGAAAACATGATAAGTAGAGGGAACTATATGGTCATCAGTCATAGAACTTTTCATGGTGTATTACTTATGAAGATCACTCCATCTCTAGTTACTAAATGTTCCCAGGTTCGTGACTATTCTGTCAGTCAACAACCAAACACTTTATTTTCCTCTTTCTCCTTCCTCTTAGGTGTTTCAGCGGCAATTAAGTCATGCTGTGGAATTCTTATTGCAGTAACAAATGTCATGCAAATTGAGCATACAGCTAATTTTACTTCTCCTGAATACTGTTCCTGTCGTTTCCCTTCAAGACAAATGGAGGGGATACATTCCATCTTTGTTCTCGCCTTTGAATCACTCAGACATACCTTCAGGGAACCAGCCTCCCCTCCATCTAAATGTTTCCTCACTGCGGGCTGTTTCACACAGTTCCATTCTATTGTTGATGCCCTCTGCCTCAGGAAGGACCGCAGTGAATAGCTATTTATTATTTATTTTTAGAATTGCCTTTTCAAGAGAAGGCTTTCAAATCATGATTAACCTCACTGTGGGCCTGTGAAAGACCTCCTCCTCCCCCAGCTCTCTCAACAGGGAAGTGCCTCCACAAAACCTCTGCGGAAAACTAGAGAAATTTATTTCCAAGAGGAATAATCAAGAGAGACACTTCCTTCCCTCCCCCACCCCAATTACTATAATACTGTTTGGCATGAATTAGTAAGCAGCATTGAAAAGGAAAGGAGAATTTGGTGAAAGCGACAGGCTTGTCCTGAATTTTACAGACTAGGGAAGATCCTATGAATTTTCTACAGGGTTACAAATACAACAGAATCCAAGGGGGGCAGTCTGCTGGATGGATAGAGCCCCCTTAGACAACAGGACAAAGAACACCAAGTCAGTACCCCATCATTTCACCTCTCATCCTGTCGGGGAGGTTTTGTTATTTTATGCTCATTTCAGAAGCTGATGTGCAAATGGTGTGTATGTCTGTTGCCATGACAACCCAGCAGCAGTTGGCCTGGGCTCCTTAACAGAGTACAAATGTGCTCTTGAATTGATGCTCGTCAGAATTTGCCAGACTGGTTTCCCTCCTGGATTCACACACAAGGTTCCTTATTGCATTTCGAGGAGCCATAGGCTGAAGTTGATCTCTTGCTAATATAAATGCTGTCGCTCCCTGCTGAAGTAACAGTGTTTCAGTCTATCATTTGCAGACTTTGGGGGGCAGCTCTATGTCCTTAAAGAAAAGGACCAAGTCTAAATGTAACACACACAAAAAAATGTTTTTTGATGATCACCAGAACTGAGGCGCTTGTTGACTTTTAATGGGACTCATAACTATCTCTGCGTTTAATAAGAGGTCATTGTTACCGCCTGTATGTGTACACTAATTCTGGCTTGTTGGATTTGTGTGTAGGTACCGTATCAAGATGGAAAAACAATGACAATGATGCAATCCAAGGGCACAATCCTACCGGCCCCTCTCTGCGCACTTGCTGGGCCCTGTTTTCCCTTGTCCATAGGAACCGAAAGAATCCACCTCATAGCATATTGTGCCAAGTAACACACAATTTTTAATTATTTAGGCATGGACTGACGACATTTTCAAGGCCTTTGAGTCTTTTATTTCTCTTCCTGGGTCTTCCTGCAATCTGCTGGTTTGCCCTTGGGTGAACAGAGGAAGTGAAACATAAATTGATTAATTCAACCCCATCAGCAGCCTCAAAGGACCTTATGAGGAAATGGATCAAATAAATGAGTTGTAGAGATTTTTTTTTGGCTCGTTGTCTTCAGTTGTCTTCAGAATCGTAAATGCTCTCTAGTTGGCTCCATTTATAGGTAACTCCTGTTTGTTTTCTCATTAGTACCCTAAGATGCTCAGAAAGTTAAGTGCCAATTTAAAAAAGAAAAAAAAAAAACCTTCATATATCTCAAAAAGTGAGTTTCATTGAGAGATCGGTTACAAAAGGCTACAATAAATTTCCCAGTAATCAGAGTTTCTTTTGGTTCCTACCTAAGAGTTGCAACTAAACACACTCAAAGAAAACTTACACTAAGATTCAGTCACAGATGTCAGACATGCCTTTAAGTGGTTCAAATCTTTGGAGTCTTTTCATCATTTGTAAACCAGGGAGTTGAAAAACTATGATCTGACATCCGTTCCGGATTTAAAATTCTGTTTCCCTCTGAAAATTCTGGCAAATCTAAGCTCCAAACTTGCTGATACAGTTTAAGGACTTAGGGTTAAAAAATTATTAGGGTTTTCCATAAGAGTGAATCATCACACACACATATATACCAACATTGAAGCTCCTTTCTGGTCCATATCTTAGGTCTGTTACCCTCTCAAATCATCTTTTCCTCTATCTTCCTTATTTAATCCCACCCCCCAATTTGTTTTTAAATGAGAAACCAATGAATAAACCGCAGGTGTCTGGTTTGATATTTAATTTGCTTACATTCAGGGTGACCATCTGTTGTACAGGGGTTTTAACATGGAGCGGGTGGTTGAACAAGATGAAATCCAAGTGCCGTTGGAACACTGGCTTTCTGATTTGAAATTGTGCTATCACGACAAGAATATTCTTTGACTCTGAAATCAAAATGGTGGCTACCAGAGGGCCAGTGCAGGGTTAAGGGCAAAGGGAACTCTGAGTAGAGGAGGTAAAATGGGTAGAGACGACAGTTCCAGAACTCTGGTGTTGGGTGCCATGTAATACATGATGGAGGTGTGAAACTTATATAGTGTTAGAAACCAATGATACATCCACACAAAATTTAAGAAATCATCATGCTAATTGTATAAAAGAATCAATACAAACACCACCTACACCTAGGTCACAAATGTGTGTTCTAAGGTTGGAACTCAGCCCATACTTGCTTTGTTTGACCTGCATAGGTGATTTTATTTAAATGATAAAGATTTTACATTTTTTAAAAATCCAACTTTTCAGTTTCTATTACCTCATGGCAATTTGTCCCCTGGTGCTGAAGTGACTGATCCTTTAGGGTAGACAGGAATTCCCCAACCCAGGATGGTCTCATTCATTCTGCTGTTAGCAGGGGAGTTGTAGAAACTTGATTAATTGGCTGCTCAAGGATCACCACTGAAGAGCCACTGTTCCAGGAAAAAAAATCATTGAACTTTCAGAAAAATACAATCTAATCACAACTTAGAACTTCCTGTTGGGAATCTGTACTTATTTAATGATTTTTTTTTTTTTTTTTTTTTTTGAAGAGAGAAAAGTAAAAAGCAATCAGAATATAGATGACAGATATCCAGTAGGTGGGATGCTATTTTTGCATATTCTAATGAACATCACATTCTATGCCAGATGCTTACCTTTCAAGAACAAAAGGAGAGAAATCAAAGGTTTGCAGTGACTGATAATAAAGTGTTACTTGATCAGGTCATCCTCTGCTGGTAAGAGAGTATTCCAGGACACCCCCAGCCCCCCATTATGGACGTAGGGTCCTGCATTGTGATTTCTTTCAGAGAAAGTTTTATAGATATATCATTCACACATCATAAATGTGCCTTTTTAAAGTATACAATCTGGTGATTTTTAGCATATTCACAAAATTGGGCAGTCACCACCACTATCTAGAGGCAGAATATTTTCTTCACCCCCGCAAAGAAATTCTGTTCGAAGTAGCAGCCACTCCCCACTTCTCCCTTCCCGCCCCACCCTAGCTCTAGGCAATCATGAATCTGCTTTCTATCTCTATGAATTTGCATATTCTGGATATTTCGCATAAACGGAATCATACAATATGCGGCCTATTGCATCTGACTTCTTTCACTTAGCATAATATTTCCAAGGTTCATCAGTGTAGGAAACCAGCACTTCCTTTTTATGGAAGCTTATGTTTATCCATTTTCCAGTTGATGGACATTTGAGTTTCTTCCACTTTTTTGATATTATGGGAAAATGTTGCTAATGAACATTCATGTATAAGTTTCCATCTGCACATATATTTTCATTTCTCTTGGGTCTATACCTAGGAGTAGAGTTTTTGGATCACATAGTAATTCCAGATTTAACTTTTTTGAGGAACTGCCACAGTATTTTCCCCAGTGGCTGTACCATTTTTTATGTCTATGAACGATGTGGAGGTGTCCAATTTCTCCATGTTTTCATCAACACTTGCTATTCTGTTCTTTTTAGTTTAGCCATCCTAGTGTCAACTAGTACAGTCATGCACCTCAAAACCTTTTGGTCAACAATGGACCACATATGTAACACTGATTCTTATATGCAGCCTAGGTGTGTAGTAGGCTGTACCATCTAGGTTTATGTAAATACACTCTATGATGTTTGTACAACAACAAAATTCATTTCTCAGAATCCTGTCATTAAAGGAGGCTTGACTGCATGTCATTGTGGTTTTGACTTGCATTTTCCCTCATGGCATATGACTAAACATCTTTTCATGTGCATATTGGCCATTTATGTATCTTCTTTGGAGAACGGTCTATTCAGAGTCTTAGTTACTTAAAAAAATTTTTTATGTTATTTGTCTTTTTATTGTTCATTGTAAGCGTTCTCTATTCTGGATACAAGTCCCTTGTCAAATATGTGATTCACAAATATATTCCCCTATCCTGTAGTGTCATCTTCTTATTTTCTCAGTTATACCCTTTGAAGCACAGAAGTTTCTAATTGTGACAAATACCAACTCACCTGTTTTTTCTCTGGTCATTTATGCTGTCAGTGTCATAACTGAGAGCTCAGTCCGCCATCTTAAAATCAGCCCATCTCTTTGCTTCTGCTGCCTTCCCCATGAGGGAGTAAACAGGAGCAGATTACTTAACCTCTCTCTGCTGCTGTTTCCCCACTTACCAAGAGCAGATAGTTCCTGCTGAGCTGCCTGGCTGAATGGAAGAATCACCAGGAGGTGGGGTGTTTTAAATCCTGATGCCTGAGCATACACTGGCATAAGGACACATTGTCTCAGAGGGGACCCGGCCAACAGTATTTTTTTTAAAGCAGTCAAATTTGAAAATGAAAACCGCTGTCCTGCAGAAGGAAACTAGGTGGGTATGTGGAAAGGGCTTTGATGCTTATAAATTCCTATACAGACTAAAGGTGGATGTATGATCTCTTACTTCTAGTGAACTGACACCTGGGTACACCTTTGTGGCTTAGAGTTGAGATGCTGATGTACAGACCATGTTAAGCCGAAGGACCCAGGTTTTTGACTCAGCCTGAGTGAGAAACCTAACAAAAAAACAACAGGCTCATAGAGTGCCTAATGTGTCCAAGGGAGACAAAAGGGAATGAGACCAGATCATGCCATCTAGAAAGTTCAAGGCTAGTCAGCTGCCCATCAAGTGGAGGAGAAATGTGTACTAAGTTATCTTAGTTGTATAGGATCAAAGTTGTTTTGTTTTGTTTTCCTAGAAAAGGCACAGGTAGGAATGAAGGTGAGTAGGCATGTGTGATGAGAGAGGAGGGAGAAGCACTTTATTTTATTCAGTTGTTCATCATTGGTTGTTTCGCTGGCCCCGGGTCTTGAACCAGGGACCTTGGGATACATGTGAACTGCACCTGGTTTAAACGACTAGATCATCAGGATTTGCCATAATGAAAGTTGAACACTGGTCACATCATGGTTGGGGGCACACCCCTGTCACTGCCCTGTCATTGTACTTGTGTCTGCCAGGGTCTCAGTAGACCCCACGTCCTGTGGTCAGGACAATGTTCTGTGTAGTAACCAGTTTCTCTAGGGTTTTAATCCTAGGAATAGTGGTTTGTCTTTTGCCCAAAATAAAATTCTGCCTTGCAGCTGAAAGTAGAGTGGCCGTTTCCTCTTCTTCCAGCAGTTACTGTATTTCACAGCCCTGACTTTCTGTTCCAAACACCTCCCCTTCCTGTCAGTAGAATTCTCAGAACTCTCAAGTAGCTCTTGAAAGTGTCATCAGAAGCTTTTGCAAGGCCAATTGCTGGGACAGTTTGTGCCCTCAGGAGTTGTCACCACAGTTAACAACTCACCTACCCTTGGAGGACACAAGCTCCAGGTATCATGAGGACCGTGAGGGCTCTGGCACTTTTGTATTTTGTTTTAAGCCCAGGAAAGTACTGACTGGGGCCCAGTAGACCCTCAGCGAATGTTTGTTGAATGCATGAATGCAGAAAAAGTATAAGAGCATTGAGTGATAATCTATTGAAATATATTCACTGGTAGGTTAAAAAGAAAGAAAAAACAAATTTATACATTTGACTAGTGTTCAGGTCTGGGTAGAAGGATTAAAGATTCTAATTGTTTTCCTTTTATGATTTTCTATTATATTTTCATCTTTCTCTAATTAGTTTCCATGTTTAAATGATAAAAGTATTTTTAAATAAGGATTTAAAAAATTAAAAGTCTAGAAGGGAATTTATAAAATTACAGCAGTTTTGTGTTTAACATGGAATTAAAGAGCTTCATATTGCTCATTTCTGAGTATTCTATTGCTTTGATCATCTGAAAACATTTCTTTTTTTTTTTTAACGAATGAGTACCTTAGTCCATTCAGGCAGTTATAACAAAATACCATAAACTGGGTGGTTTATAAACATGAGAAATTTATTTCTCACAGTTCGGAGACTGCAGCGTTTAAGATCAACTTGTCATCCAGAACTTCCTGGCTCACAGATGGCATCTTTTCATCGTATACTCTTTGGGAAAAGAGATGTGGGATCTCCCCAGGGTCTCTTTTAAGACAGCACTAATCCTGTTCATGAGAGATTATGACCCAGGCACCACCCAAAGGCCCCACCTCCTACCACCATCACATTGGGGTTAGGGTCGCAGCCTATGACATTCAGACCACAGTGCCCAGTTAGTCAATGACCATGGGAGGAGAGCCACACTGCACAAGGGCGGGGATCCCGGAGTTCACCAACCCTGAAGGGAAAAGCTCATTAAAGAAAAGCAGGTGGAAAGCTCTATTACGGCATATTTTCCAGTTGGCGAAAAACATGCCCTTATGGATTTTATGCTTAAATCCCCCTGGGAACTACTGTCCCATTCACCAGACGCTAAATCGGTCCTACATGCTTTCCAAACTCCCGCTTATGACAGGTTGTTTCTGACTCTGTGTTCATGGCTAAGAGGAATGTGTTTTCATTAACTAAGATGAAACAGATTTTCTTAGGTCCTTTTCAAATTAGAAATTAGAGATGCTAGTTATTTGAGGTTATTTTTCAAATACAAAAGTAGGGGAATGAAAGCAGAAAATGTCAGTTGTCTAAACTTTATGAAGACCTATGCAGACAGGTGACCCTATGACACTTTACAAGTGATCAGGGAGTTTCATTTAATAAGTTAATTTATAATCTGGTCCAGGAATACTTTGAGTTAATATTTAGTTTGACTGAAGTGGAGTCTGGGTTAAGTCTAGGGAAAACCCACGCAGGTTTAGCCTCCCTAGATGAGAAGCCCTCCATCAGCCCCTGGTGATCAGATGACATGAAAGAATTGCTGCAGGAAGGGATACTCCAAGTCCTATTATTGCTACCACTTAGGTAAACAAGCAAGGGCTTTTTCTGGGTACAAAATTATCTTTGGTTTATGGCCTAAGGATTAAAGAGTTCACTAAGGAATTTAAGGAATTTATGATGTTGGATTTAATGAACTGGATGATACATGCTATAGAAAGAAGCGTGTATGTGGGCGGGGGGCTATTTGAATATATTTAAAGAATCAGGTTATTTTGGGAGTGTAAAAAATTTGGTAGTTATCCCAGTTCAAAAGGGGAAAATCAAAGTCTGAGACTACTAAAGCACTTTAATGAAGGAAAAGTGTGATCTCCTTTTGAAGACAGAAGATACATATTTATATACACACACTCACAGTCCAACACAAAGATATCTTACCATCTCTGACAGCAACCCATGCGGATTCTAAAAGGACATTGCCTCCACTCTGGGCCCTTGGTGATCCCTCGCAGAATGGATTCTCTGATTGGTCAGCTCAGTCAGGCAATTCTTCTGGTGTCCTGATGCTGACTACTGCCAAGTCCAGAGCTGTTTGCAGGCTCTCATCTCCCTTGTTTGCAGGAGAAAACCTGGAGGGTGAGGGAGGAGGCAGAGAAAAGCCTGAGTGGTGAATGGTCATGGACACAGGCAAAGCTGCTCTCCTGTTGATGCCAAGCAAATACTATGGGACTGTGCTCTGGGACCAAAAGCCAGGCACCATGAGGGATAAAGAGATGTTTTTGCTTGGCTCTGATTATATGGGGTTTGGTTACATGACTTTGGTTGTCTGAAGATTGCCTGTGCTGACCAAACAGTTTATTCTTTCTTTTTTGTCTCCGTCATTCAACAACCAGATTCTATCAGTCTTACCATTTTCATTTCCATCTTTCATTCCTTTTCATTGGGTCTGGGTGTCACTGTGGTTTTAGTTATTTGACAGATTCATTGCTTTTTTGAGATATTCAGAGACTGGCTGCAAGTCTTAGTGGTGGAAACAATGGAAGCATCACTAGACTTCCCTTCGCCTGTTACTCCTTTTCACTGTGTAAGCTCGCAATCCTGAGAAATGCATTATTGTTTACTCGGAACTTACAAAGCACAACTTCAGCTGCTTCTGTTTCCTCTCTGTTCTTGTCAAAGAAAGCATAGTGGTAAATGACCATACCTGCCCCAAGATCAGATTTATTAAAATATTTTTAGCATGGGACTTAAGAAATGCCATTTGAACAAATGAGCATCCAAACTTTACATTTAATTATTGGGAAAATCTGAGAGTGGAGAAAGAACATATGCTACTGAATTATAAAAAGTTAGATGTGTATTGAGGTAGCACCATATTTAAAGGCAATGATAGTAACTCTGAGATGGTAACTCTGAAATAGTCATAGTTGAGGTAGGCAAAAGTAGAAGAGCAAAACAGAAAAATAAATCTTGAGCTACCTCTTACCTAGTGCTACTCTCAAAGTCTGAATATTTCTGGAATTTTCTTCCTCAATTGCAAAACGTTTGGTATTGTGTTTTAGAAATGCGTGTTCTGAGGGGGAATTATTTAGGATGTTTCAAAGACTGAAGCCTTTGTAAAAGGTTTAAAGTGACTTGCTGTTCTTGCTTCTCTACAATCAACCTGCTCTCAGTGAAAATAGAAATAAGTGGTACACAGTTTAAATGTCCCACACCTTAGCCACTGAAAGATTCTGTGCTACCAATCACTTTTGTACTTGATTTTCTTTGTTAAGCTGCAAAAGGCAGCGTTGACTCTTAGGTGCATTAAAACACACACCTCACTGCAGGCTAAATGTTTTTCTCAGAGGTGACAATGTTCAGACATTTCTCACGGTGATGTTCCTCTGTGCCATAGCTCACGTGCACAGGAGAGGCCACTTTCTCTGCCTTCTTTGTGTTCCTGACTGAATTGGACTGAGTAGAGCCCAGTCCCTGCTCTCATTCTGTCCAAGGGATTATGTGAGAAAAATGGAATGTGATCCAGAAAGAGGTAAAATGGCATCTGTATCTAAAAGATTTGGTTGTCTTTAAAGGGCACCATTGCTTTGCAGTTTCTTTTAAGGGGAAGACATGACATAAAGATTTTTACCCCCTACGGGAAAGTACAGGCAATCAAAGAGGATCCTTTTCCTGGGAGTTTGCTGAATAACAGGGAAGATACAGATGATTCAGCAGTGGACCTGGTTTCCTAGAGCATTTTTAAACAGTGATGCCTGCCAACATTATTATAATTATTAAAGATAAAAACGATGAGTACATACAACTTGGATCAATCCTTTGATAACAGCTGGTTGTCTTCATAATCTTTATGAATATAAAATTTGCTAGCCAGAAGAGACACTTTATGTTCTTACCCATAGAATGTACACTTTGCCATAGATATTCACCCTGAGACTATCCCTTAAGAGAGACACTATACAGTTATCTTAAACCTCATGTAATATGTTGAATATCGTTTATTGATGCTCCAGTCTTGTCGATAATCTAAGACAAGGGCTGGCAAACTATGACTGACAGATCAAATCCAGCCCTCTCTTGTTTTGTAATTGCCCTTGTGTTGGAAGGCAGTCATGTTTGTTTGTTTGTTTAATGTCTGTGTCTGTTCCCACGGTGTAATCCAGAGCTGGATAGTTGCGTCAGAGATGGCACCACCCACAAAACTAAAATATTGACCATCTGATCTTTTACAGAAAAAGTTTGCTGGCTCTAACCTAAATTATTAAAATTTCACACAATTAAAAATATATATATGAACTTTATATATTTTTCTGTAAATATGTCTGTATTTAATGATACGTGTGCATATAATCTTTATATATTTCATTTGCATAATTATTAGTAATTATGCATATATATACATATATGTGTGACTATGCATATGTAGACATATACACAGGCGTGTACACATATATCCATAATCCTGCTTATAAACATATATATATACAAATATGTATGGGTTTCTGTTTACCTATGTGTGCTTGCATGTATGTACATGTGTATGCATGGACACATGCTGAAAATTCATTGAATTCTACGTGAGCCAACACTAGGGAATGATGTCTTTAGTGACATCAGAAAAGAAAGAGGGAGACCGGCAGCTATCTCCTGAACATATTGTCCTACTTCTTCACATAATGCCTGATGCAGAACCAGCGTGCTCCTTGTCACATTTAGGTCGGGAGAAAGCATTTCTACAAAAGTATTTGAGGGCCATCACGCAATGTCTGTTTTCCACTGGTGCAGGAAGCTGGGGTGAGTGTGTGGTGGGGGGTGTCAACAAAAGCGGTGCTGAGCTGGGGGACTTCAGCTTCACAGACTCAGCTAGTGGGCTGGTGGGATCCCTGGTGACATCCTGTTATTCTCTCACAGAGGGACTCAAAGCCCTGCAGAGAGCAGAAGAGAAAAGACAGCAGAGGAGAAAAAAAAGATGGGCTGTATTAAAACCAAATAATACAGCCCAACACTGCCAACTAACTGAGTCTGAGAGTAAAAAGTATGATCTATTGTAGCTTGAAAATTCCTCAACTAGGTAATATCATTCATCCAATTAATAAGTAGCTAATCGAGCACCTACTATGTGTCAGGCACTAGGCCAGGCTTGGAGGATACAAGAGTACACAGGACACCATCCCAGCCCTTAAGGACCTGGAGGCCAGTGAATTCCACACTGAGGGGAGCAAGAGTGATTTACAGAAAGGGAGACCACCTAACAGATTTGAAGCATGTGGAGATCAGGAAAGGGTTTCAGAGAAAGCAATGTCCAATCAAGAGTGAAGAGGAAGTAGAAGACAGCCAGGCAGAAAGACACAAGTTAAGAGACTTCTCAGCTGGAGAAGCAGTTTATACAAAGGACTTGCCTTGAGAGGGACCATGGTATTGGGGAGATGCTGACGGCAAGGGCCAATTAGACAAATGCTGAATGGTGATGACTGGTGGCGAGTGGTGGCCAGGGGGCTGAGCTGAAGATCTCAGCTTCATTGACTGACCTCTTCTCCTCACCATCCAGGTCACTGTCCCCAGATTCCCCTGATCCACCTTCTTTGAATCTCCTGACTAGATAAAAGGGCAGGATACCCTGATTCTGTGTCATGTGCCGTCACACTGGAGCCTGAGGCAAAAGGATAAAAGTGCATCCCTCTGAGCATCTCCAAAGAAAATGCTCCCACGGTCTGAATGAAGTGGGAGAAGTTAATAAAAGCACTACAATCAAAATAGCATGGCTACATACACGGTCCCATGCTGTGTGATCCGGCCACATGCCCCTGTTAACTCTCATAAAAAACACCTGGCCTGGTCAATCTGGGGCCAGCGAGATTTCCCATAAGACAATAATGTAAAGACATTGAGCAAAGAACAGGCAGCCTGTCTCTGGCTAAATTATCAATATTTCATTCCTCTTTTTTTTTTTTCCTCATAATTCTGTAGATGAAACCAGAAACATAAGTAGGACCCAAGTAGTGAAAGACCAGGTTAAAAATGATAAGGAATTTGGACTTTGTCCTGAGGGCCATAAGATCTGAAATTAATAAAAGGATCACATTTTGGACATTAGAGCTAACACTCTAGCTGCAGGTTTGAGGAGAGATTGGAGAGATTGTCTGCCATAGAAACACCTGGACTCATAGAAACCCACCAAAAATATCATTTAAGGGGGTTGTTATTTGTTTTGTAAAAGTGAATCACTGGCATGGCCAGGTGGAGCAGCAGTTAGGTCAATTGCATCCAAAGGACACAGGCCATGTACCCCTGGGTTCGAGTCCTGGGCCCAGGGGGAAATGACCAGTGTGAACAACTAACTGAAAATAAAATAAAGATGCTTTCTCTTCCTCTCTCCTCCTGCCTGCTTGCCTAATCATCTTCATTCCTGCCTACACCTTTCCTTTAGGGGAAAAAAAAAAAGTGAATCAGAACAAAAGCCCTTTACATGAGAAACACACTTGTAAATATATACTGCTTTGCCCATATGTCTGCTGGTAAATGTTTGATTACAAACGATGCCTTAAAATCACTCCTATGTTTTCACAAGTGATCATTCACTTTGTTAAGATTCTCAAAGAATTACTTGAGCAAGTTTTTGAATACATCACAGAATGTAATTTGCAGAATAAATAGTTTTCTATGCAAAATACCAGGAAGCCAACAGATTGAGGAAGTTATGAAAAAAAATTAAAGGAGTTAATGAGGAATTTGGCAACTTGAGTAAAGGCTAATTTAAATCTAAAAATCCCTTTCTAATGCTGTTTCCTTTGCCCGAAATACTCTCCCTGACACTCACTCAATTTCACTTATTCAGTTTCAGGCTTCAAGGTCAAATCATGCTCTCCTCCTAAGAATTTGCTAATTGCTTCAAAGCATCCAATCTTTCTTTCCTCTCCAGGTAACTTAGTGGCCCTAAATATTGAATGTTCTGTGAGCATCACCCAGAGGACTTTTTAAAACAGTTAGGGATTCATCATGGGCTAGGGCCCAAGAATATGCATTCCCAGCAAGTTCCCAGGTAATGCTAATGTAGCAAGTTGGGGACTACAGTTGGAGAACTGCTCTAGACCAGTTCTTATTTCCCAAATGTTAAAGAACATACCAACCTGTGTGCCTTGATAAAATAAAACACCTAAATCAAAATCAGAGGTTCTCAACAAGGAATTTGATTCCCAGGAACATTTGTCCACATCCGGAACCATTGTTGGTGGTTATAAATGGTGGTGGTGAATGGAGGGTTGATTGCTTCTGTCATCTGGTGGATGCAGTCTAGAGATGCTTTTAAACATCCCACCATGCACAGGACAGCTCCTCACAGTAAAGGATAGCTAGCCTAAAATAACACTGTTGTGAAATCATGCAATTTATGTACCATCTTAGACCATTTGCTATCACTTCTTGCAATTGAAAGGACTGCCATTTCTTCAGGACATGTTCTCTGTCTATGTATTGCCAAAGACTTAAGGCCTGAGCTTTCTGATCCCAAAGAAGTCACTAGAAGACCCAGCAACTTGAGGCATGAATTTACTTAAGAACCCAATGAGCGGCTGATTGGTAGGGAAAGACCCTGCCAAAATGGCAGCAGTGTAGTGATTATATAGAAGGAGATCAGTCAGTGCTGATTAACCATTGATTCCAAAACTTAGATTAGAACACGAAGGTTGGCCCTCTAGGAAAGATTATATGGGCTGGTTACAGAAACCAGATGTTCCCTAGATGGTCTGTTTGGGAAATGTTCTACTCTGTGCTCAAGGGCATGGAGACTTGAGAGAGATTATCACTTATGCCTGACCTTGGGAGGGAATTGTAATGATGTGATGATGGGTTTAGGGTCTCACCCTGCTTCACTGGGAAATATTGGTTTACAACATATAGATTTCAGGTATACAATTTCGTACATCAACAGCTGTATATTCTACATCGTTCATCACTAAAAGGCTAGTTTCTGTCCATCATGCAATTGGCCCTTTTCACTCAGTTTCCCACCTTCTTCCCCTGCCCTTCTGCTAACTACCATTTTGTTGTTAAAGTTTATGAGTTTGTTGTTTTTTTTTTTCTCTTTGATTTGTTCTTTTCTTTGGTTTCTCTATATACCACATATAAATAAAATCATATTGATGCAGGGCTGCTCGAGTTTGGTGGCACACAGTGCAAGAAAGAATTGTGAAGACATTAAAGAGGTCCAGTTCTATAAGTTGATTAAAGAATGTGAAGGAGAAAGAAAGTAAAAGCCCCATGGGCAGAAAAGTCTGCACTATAGGCTGGGGCTAATCAGATATGATCTGGGGAAAAAGGCTGCTGGGCAGACCACCTTTCTGGTGTCTGTACTCAGCAGAGAATAGGAGTCAGGTAGTCACAGGAAGTTCAACAGCAAAAGTAGTGAGGAGATTTTCCACCAACTTCTCCAGGTTGGTGAAGTGACCGCCAGCATTCCGGAGGTTCTGGCTCCCTGCTGTATTGGGGGTAAACATTAGGTTGATGAAGGAATTTCATGAAACTTTCTGAGGGTTAAAGAGGTGAACTTTGGCCTCCAATGCCCAGGATCTGGCCTGGGTGTGACCCAGAGCATTCCAAACCCCCCCAGGACCTTTGCTGCTCTGGAAGGTCTTGGTATGAAAAAGAAACATAGAGAATACTAAATACAGGCCCTATGTTTTTCCCCTAAAATGAAGTGCTCCTCTTTCTCCATGTGATTTATTGCATAGAGCATGATACCCTCTAATTCTATCCATGTTGTTGCAGATGTCAGGATTTCCTCTTTTCTTATAGCCAAGTAGTATTCTGTGTATGTGTATACACACACATATAACATGTGTATATTATATATGTGTTTGTATGTGTATTATATATGTATCTCACATCTTTATCTAGTCATCTATCAATGAACATTTAGATTGTTTTCAGCTCTTAACTCTTATAAATAATTCCATGATGAACATGGAGGTACATATATCTATTCAAATTTGTGTTTTCATAGTCTTTGGATAAATACCCAGAAGTGAAATAGCTGTATCATATGGTATTTCTATCCTTAATTTTTTGAGGAATCTCAATACTATATTTTTCATAGTGACTACATCAATTTGTACTCCCACCAACAGTGTCTGAGGGTTTCCTTTTCTGCACATTCTCACCAATACTTGTTGTTTCTTGTCTTTTTGATCCTAAGCATTCTCGTGGGTATGAAATGTTATCTCATTGCTATTCTAATCTGCATTTTTCTAATAATAAGAAAATGTGGAACATCTTTGGATGCTGTTAGCCATCTTCTAACATCTGCTGTTAGCCGTCTTCTTTGGAGAAATGTCTGTTCAGATCCTCTGCCTATTGTTTAATCAGGTTGCTTATTTTGTTGTTATTGAGCCTGCGAGTTCTTTATGTATTTTGGATATTAACCCTTGTCTGAATATGTTTGCAAACATCGTCTCCTATTCAGTAGGCTGTCTTTGCATCTTAACAATGATTCCTTTTGCTGTGGCCAAGATTTTTAGTTTGCTATAGTACCATTTTTGCTTTTGTTTCCCTTGCTGTTGAAGACTTTTCAACAAAGATATCAACTAAGCTTAGTGCCAGAGTGTTTATCACCTATATTTTCTTCTCTGTATCTTATGGTTTTAGGTCTTATATAACATAGAAATTCCCAGGCTCCTTCTTCCTTAGGGGCAAATATCACCTTCAAATACCTAACACAGTGCTCGCTGCATAGCGGGTATGCAGGAAATTTTTTTTTTTTAAGATTAACTGCTCAGGATCATTTAAATGAGTGCTTTCCTATTTAAGGGTATATATTAGAATCTCCTAGGGGTGTCTTTAAAACACAAATGCCTGCATCCCTCCAGCAGGGATTCTGATTTAATTGTTTTGCACTATTATCAGTTTACTGCAAGCTTTGCCTGCTCTGTAGGTGAATTCAATGAGCAGGCAAGACTGAGAATGACTGGAATTCAACCTGGCTGGTGATCCAGCATTGAAATTATGAGCATGAGAAAGAAAATTTGTAGCTTCTTCATCACATATATGATTGCAGCTGAAGAAAACCTTCTATTCCCAAACAAGTTAGACTGCTAAAAGATGATTAATTTAGCAACCACTGAACACCACCTGTGGGTTGTGCATTATGCTATGTGTTAGGATTAAAAATAAAAGTAAAGTTTGAGGGCTCTGCCTTGCAGGGACCTCACAGTGCAGTGGAGAAGTCAGCTGGGTACAGTAATATGACTAACAACAGTATGTATAAAGTGCCAGGGCCACAGCAGGGAAGTGTTGAAAGCAAGGAGGTAGCTTGCTTTTCCTTGGGACTCTCCGGAAGACAGGGAGAGGGTTGAAGGGAAGGCAATCTCGGGGTGATGAAAGTAAATGGTGTTGTAGGGAACATGAAGTAGATCAGCATGGTTTGAAATGTCCATTATCAAGGAAGCAGAAAAACGAGAGAGGAAAGTAGCACAGAGCTGGGGAGCAAGTAGGACGACTCCACAAAGCATCTTACACTCAGGGCTCTGGACGGTGTGCAAGAGGGACCCAGTGATGGTTTTCAAGCAGGCCAGTGGTGTCAGAGGTGAGCTCACTGAGCTCACCCACATTCTTGTCATGCTGCGGGGCTATAATTGAATCAAGCCAGGGGACCCTTTATTTTGCAGCCGATACAAACAGAGCCCCTTGAGGTAAGGCAATACTTCAGTCCTTGACCATCATGTCCAAGCCTGCTTAGCTCATCCCCCTTAGGAACAGAGTCTGGAGGATGGCAGATGGTACAAAGGGCTGTAATGGGTCTTAGGAACTGCAGCTCCCAGACTAGGGCTGGCTGTCTGGCACCCCACCTGTGGTCGTCTGCTCACAGGTTGCTCTCCTCTGCCTGACCCGCTACCCCATGCTGCCGCTGTGGGTGTACAGGGATCCCCTGAAATCATTCCTCCGTGGAACCTTTCTCTTTTGTCCTCATGGACCCATTTGGAGAATTTATTGCTTCTTTTTTTAATGGGAAAAAATTTCCAAGGCAGTGAATATTCTTCTATACTGTAACATCAATAAATTAAGGTCTTACATCTTATTAATATGCTCTCGGATTTTAGTTCATCTATTTTAAATTCGTTTTATTGAAGGAACATTGTAGGATAACATTATATGGGTTTAAGGTGTGAATTATTATTAATCAACATCTGTATTGCATTAAGTTCACCACCATTAAGTCCAGTTTTTCCTTTACCATGTCACTGACCCCTTCCACCTAATTTGCCTTCCCTCGTCCTTTTTCACGCCTTGCAACTACTAATTTGATTTTATAAACTAAGAGTCTGTTTTTGTTTTATTTAATGGATTTGCATGCTTTGTTTCTCTTTATTTGCTTTATTTTGCTTTA
The DNA here is from genome assembly GCA_004363575.1 of Solenodon paradoxus. Classification (NCBI taxonomy): domain Eukaryota; kingdom Metazoa; phylum Chordata; class Mammalia; order Eulipotyphla; family Solenodontidae; genus Solenodon; species Solenodon paradoxus. Next base: position 39,776 of record RJWH01000149.1, read on the forward strand.
TTTGCATCTGGTTGCACCAATTTATACTCCCACCAACAGTGTAAGAGTTCCTTTTTCTCCACATCCTTGCCAACACTTGTTTTTTTCCTCTCTTTTGGATAACAGCCTTTCTAACAGGTTTGAGTAATATCTCATTGATGTCTTGCTATGCATTGAGTTTTGTCTGATATAGTCCCACTAGGACAATTCATTGCCTCTTAAGCAGATCCTATTGCCAGGGCTCCCAGCCTCCTCAGCAGTCACAATCAATACTAGGAAATGTCTCTGTGAATTCCCATGCTAAGGGTTCCCTTTAGAGGGAAAACAAATAGCAGAGCTGGAAAACTCATCAAGACTGAGATCCTGCACAAGCCCTCTTGGTAATAAGATAAGATGATGCAGAGAGGGAAGCAAAAAGCTCACATAATGACAGGCAGTTTGGGTGTCATTCTCAGCCCTTTAACACAAATGTCTAACTTCTATTATAAATGAACTATTAATTAAAGCAAACTTCAAGTAGCACCTTACAAAGTCAAGTAAATAATGGCAATACCCATTACTGGGAAATTAACTTATTCAAATACTGTTGGAGCCGTTGTACGTTTACATACAGCAATTTTGCAAATACAATAAGAACTATCAGAATATTAATAGCATTCAGCTCAGTATTGATGGAAACAAAAAGCTAAGTGTACAAAAATGTTAAAACTGTATGTAATGTCTGTAATGTCACATGACTAAAAGAAACCTAAATCCTCAATTATAAAACAGCTCAGATAAATCATGATGTATCAGTAAAATTAAATGTTATGACCTACTGCAGAGAATAATTAAGTTGAAACTACATGCTTTTATCAACCAGGATTATATTAAGATATATATTATATATATATAATAAGATATCTATTAAGGGACCAGCTAGTCCCAGTGACTCAAATAGAGGGCTCCTTTTTTTTTTTTGCTTTCATAAATCATCATCCAGTTACAGTGTTGGTTTAAAATCAACATCTCTGTGATTCTCCTGAGTTTTTGCTCTTGGTCACAAGATTGCTGCCAAAACTCCAGAGTACATGTCGATTGTCAGCACAGGAAGAAGAGTTAAGGGAATTCTCTTTTATGATGAAAGTGAGGACATTCCCAGAAGCAGCCCCAGCAGATAGTCCCTCCATCTCGTTGGCAAAAACAGAGTCACAGGTTACCCTCTAAGCTGTATGGGAAAATGCGTACAGGATGATCCCAACTGATTTCCCAGTTTCGATTCATTGCCTGTGGCTGGGCACATTGCTACTTGGAACAAAGTTAGGGATGTTTTAACTAGACAGAAGAGGGGGAAATGGATAAATCAAATGAGATGAAACTTATGATAACAGTATGTAAAACTATGTATACATCCAAGCAAGAGTTGGTCAGAAAGAAATAATGCAAAAGGAAAATTATGTTCATGTATAGGATTGTGCATGTTTTTTCTAAGTTTTCTATGACATTGTTAATATAACTTCTAAAAGGAATAATGCTTTACTGTAGAATCAAAGACACAAAGAAAATGACTTCAAAAAAAAAGCAGTGGCCTCTTTATCCATACTGACCTTCACCAAAAAATGATTTTGACTTTCGAAACTAGCAAATACTTTATCATGGCTAGTTATAATTATCAAACTGAAAATAATTATTTATATGACTAATCATATTTGTTCCCCAGTTCCTCCTTTTGCAGTTGCGCCTTTTGCAAACATACTATTTTCATTGACAAAGATGGTGGTCCTACTGTTGGCTTAGCATCTCTCTTGTTTTTGCGTGTCTTTTATGTATGTGAAGAAGATGAAGCAAGTCCTTGGGAACTCATTGGTCTCTGGCCAAGAGTAAGAAGGGAAATTCCTACTTTGGGTAGGGTTCGGCAAAGTGGACTGTAGGATTTTTTCCAACTCTGAGCCCTTGTTTATATGAACTGAAGTTGTTATAACTTGTCTAAATTGAAATTCCACATGGCTAATCTCCCTCTACTATGTATGGATGGCTATAAAAATCAGGCTGTCAGTTTCTAATCTGTGAGCAAACAGAAGCAGTTCAGGGGTTCAGTATATGACCTAATAAATATGAAACAGAGTGGAAAAAAACTCAACAATGAGGAAGCAGAAGTTTTCCTTTGTGCTCTCACCCACCATTCCCACCAGCATGTTGGGTCCTCATTACAGCAGTCTTCTCAGCCCACCGCCACTGCCTACAGATTCCACCTCAACTCCAGTGGTAATCATTTATTTTACTTGCATGCCTTCTGTTCCATACACCCAGCAAACTTCACTACTTACTGCCCTTTAAGCAGCCTGCTTTCTTCTTCATGACACCTAGCTAACGTGATAGCAAGGAATATGTGCTTAACTGTTTCCAGGTTCCAGGTTCCCTACAAGCATTCAAACAGTGAGCTGTCATCCAGAGATGCAATGGTTGGCATCTTGGATTTGCTTTGCCCACAGATAAAGGAAGGAAATGGAAGAAAGCTTAATGCTTCTGAACCACCCAACTTCTCTTTCTTCCTATTTCTGAGCCTCCACCATTCCGCAATGTTCTATCATAGATGTTCTAAACTAAATACCCAGTGGTATTTTGTTTCTTTGGCTACAGGAAGTTTCAAGTTTGAACCATGTTCATTGTTTACAGATTGTGAGGTTTTACATATCAATCCATCCTCTCTGAATCTCTTGAAGAATCAGGTGATGTGGCAGCTCCAAGCCAGCATTTCTCCAGGGCTGCCTTCCTGCAGTTGAGTACCAGCTGACCTCTTCTGACAGAAGAAAACTTTCTAAGGGTGCGGTTTCTACTGCTCCCCATGAATGTCAAGAATTCATGGTTCTATATAACCTTATACCTTCCCTGTACCCTACCTTCCTGGTTCTCGAAGGCACTTGAATTTCAAAGTCTGCTTTAAAGAGTACAGGCAGTGCTCAGTTTGAAAGTTTGTGAAAAACTGTAAAAGTGCCACACAAGCTGAAACAGTGCAAAGTGATCTTAGTCATCAAAAGGAAAATGATCATTGTTCTGTAAACTTTATAAAAATGTTGATGGAGACATTAAAATCTCTCTTATTGCCACTTATAAGTATTTAAGGGAATTTAAAAAATTTTTAAACTGACATTTATTTGGTATATGGCAATTTAAACATTAGAAAAATTGAGAAGGAAAGTTATTTTTTCTTTTTGAATACTTATCAAAAGAAGTTTAAACTGTGCTTACATTCTTAAAATTTATAATAGAGAACAAGTATCTTTTCTAGCTGTTGACAAGTTTTTGTACGTCCAAGCGCAGATGAGCTCCTAACATTTTTTTGCTTTGTGCTTTCAGTGTTGTGAAATATTCCTGTGAGGTTGTTCAATAGAATTGTTTTGCTAATGTCATTTCCCCTGGCCCATTTCCTCCTTTCCCTCTTTTATGTCAGTCAGTTGGCCTTCATGAGTTCCTTCCTACACCTCTAGAGTCTCTCGACAATATTTCCACGATGGGCTATCACTGTTATAACTCTACTTACATTCAGTTTAATTTCATTTACCACTTGATCCCTTTTTTGTCTCTTTGCTGCATTTTCATCTTTGTTGGCCAACTGCCTCTTTCAAAGATACATTTGTATAAAAGGGCACGTGGGTTTATCATGGGGGATAAGGAGGCAGCACTACTATACATTTTGCCACCTGTGCATGAACCTTCCGACATGACTGGTCATTGATCGTAACGCACATCTGTCATTTCTGTAAGTGACGTGTATACTGGAGAGCTAAAAGGGAAGTTTGTGCTTTATGCAATCACTCAGATTCAGTTAGTGGTGACTGAAACTGGAACAGTGTAGTCAAGGGACTGGTGATTTTAAACTAAATGATGGGACTGAAATTCATTCATATTGGAGCTGCACAAAGGGAGGGCTGCCTGTAATGTCTTTTGTGTGATGAAAGAGTTACAAAATCATCAGAAGCCCTAAGATTTAGAATGGACTTTAGATGGCACCCTAGGCCAACTGACCTCCAAAAGAAGTCTTTTTATGCCATATCCAAAATTTGTGACCATTTGCAGAGCCCTTGAGGAAACAAACTGTTATCAGAGGCTTTCATAACTGAATGCATTGGTGCTTAACTAAAATCTCCTAAAACAGCACTGACCAGCAGGTGGAGTGCCAGGCTCCTGGTCCCTAGGAGGAGCACCAGGGCCTTGATGCTAAGAGCGAGAGCTTTCACAATGTGGTGGTGGACACACGAAGAATTGGAGGCCTTTGTCCATGTAGTGTACTTCTCTCTGTGAAATCCTCTCTTACTCCAGAAATCAGGTACAGGACGAGAAATGGTTTCCCTAGGAAGGCCTGCCATGAGCAGCCTGCACTAGTTCTTCTTAATCTGCTGTCTCCAGAATGCTGTTCTTTTTCCTTGAACCTTTGAGCTAAAGTTTGTCTATGGACCTGGGGAATAAGGAAGTAACTTAGTTTTCGTGGATACCTGATCCAAGAAAAGGGAAGAGCTTCTTTGGTATACTGAGGACCCTGAGTGAAGTTTTATTGTGAATTCCATGGACCTAAATTCAAGGGTAGAATTCCATGAAGGCCCCTGGCTACTGTCTATAGATGTCCCTTGGGAACCAAGTATGATGACATAGTTGGCTGGTTAAGGTTTCCAGAATCCTGGATCCTGTCTGTCTTGTGTAACATTAACTTGATGCAATGTGCACCCCTGTGCACACTGCCAAGAGATCTTTCTCAGAGCTCAGTCAACAGAAAGGCTCACACACCAAATTAAAATGCTCAGATCGCAGGGGTTGTTAGCAAGTGGGAAGAGATCTGGTAACTCCAAGGGAACTCAAAGCAGCGTGCAAGTGAGTAGAAGGATAATACCCAAATCTGAGGTATACAAAGCTTATCTCCCCTCTCTTTGCCCCTCCCACCCCCAGATCATCCTTCATCACTGAGGCTATGACTTTTAAAGACCACAACTGAGTGGTCTTTGAGCAAGAGGGTTCAAAGACAGAATGCGCCCTAGACAAATGACACATACTTCTCAGAGAAACACAGGCACAATGACAAGTATTCCTGGTCACAGCTATACCTCATTGTCTAACCTGCCATAACACCTACAACCATGGGTTTATTTATATCTCTTGGAGAAAGATTGCATAGGCCATGGTGGGTGACTCCAGTGGTTGGCCAATTATGGCTTTCTGTCCATTAAGTGTTCATGAATATTTTGCCTATTCTGAATATTTGAGTTTTCTCGTGTATTTAGTATTTCATGTGTCTTATATGTATTTGTCACTTCCTGAATATTAGAATTCATTTAACATATGTATGTTCTACTTCTAACTACATATGATAACTGAGCACATCTTATGACTGTCATCTGTCCTATTTTCCTATTTGTTTCCCCAACATGACTGAATGTACTCAGCAGTATAGCAGGTGCTCATTACAACTCACCTTTAGAATATCTAGTTCTCTCATTGTAACAGATCATACAGATAAGTTAAAACTGTAAATTACCATGATCACAGTAAACAACATGGAGGCAGCATCTTTTAAACAATTCATTGTATCTGTCCAGTCTTTTCAGAAGGCCCCAGGGTGTGACATGGTGTGACAGGTCAGAGACCACATGAAGTTCCAAGTATCCAAGTATCACATCTTTTTCATCTGCTCTCTTGTTTTATCAAAGTTCCTCTTTTGCTGTTGACTTGTTTGTTGATTAATTCTCTGTGCTTCCTTCTCAGAAGCATTGCTTGTGATGGATGTATAAATATTTTATTGATTAAAGTTGACTTGGTCTTGTCCTCTGACAGGTCCAAAAGTTAATCCTTTGAACTTTTGAGTACATTGAGGCCTAGTCTAAAATCACTTATTACAATCTGACTACATACACGATTACTTTGAAAAAGCCAACCCTTTCATTGTGAGAAAATGTCCACAAGCCAAGACAAAGAATCTTATATCTGGTATAGTCCATTTTACTGTGCTTGGCCTATTTTATTTGTACAGTTGTAAGGGTTGTAGTAAATGCACTTTGATAGCATTTGCTTTTCTTTTTAGTACAGTTGATCATTATTGACTTTTTTTCTACAAAATCATTATTTGTTGAGTTTTCTCGACAATTTTTCAGAAGAGTTTTTCATAGAATGTTTTTCTTAACTTGGAGGGAACAAAATACCAATGGAAAGTGTGGTCAACATTCACCTGAGAGACAAAGCTAGATTAAGAAACAACTCACAATGAAACATTAACCACAACCAAACCCATTCTTTCAGTCCTAGGTAACTATTTCTTGTTTTGTTGATCTTGGGTTAAGCTCTGCTACCATAAAGTCTGCTTCTAAACTGAAAGGGACCTGAAAATCCAGATTCAGTCCTTGAGTAGAGTCTGACCGTCACGTACCATCTTGCTGAGATTCTTTGATGCTTCCCCTAAAATACTCAATTTCAGAGCTATAGTTTGAAGCAAGAGCCTTTCGACTAGTATGAGGGCAAAACAGGAAACATCTGTTGATGACAAGGCAGGTCTGGTTAATTTACTCTATGAACATTACCAATACAGAGAAGGAGAGGATCTTCTCTGTAATATGAGACTATGAACAGCTGTGGACTTTGACTGATCTCCATGGCCCTCTCATTTATGCCAAAATGTGTACAATTTACATACACCAAATGACTAAGACAATTGTATCTGAAAATAAAATCAGTTTGTTGAAAGTTTGGTGTTAGTTTTGTGAAAAAAATGCCCATGGCAGGCAGTACTGTTATGACTCGCCCTGCTTGTAACCCCTTTGAGAGCATTGTAATGGATTCATTTTATTCCCTTTCCTCTCTTTATGTGTTTCAAAAATATTTGATCAAATATGTGATTTTAATCATTTCTTTTGGTCTGGGCCTCTCTGTTTGGTGACCTCTGGGATCATCAGTCAGTTAGTACATTCTAGGTTTCCTGTGCATCAAGGCAATCTCCCCTTGGACACTCCTCATCAGTCACTCATCACTAAAGCTCTGCCCTAAACTCAAGAAACAGGTATCCTAAGAACTCTAAGAAATGGGTGTCATTATCTCTGTTTGACTGCTGAGAAAACTGGCTGGACCCATAGTTAGGTTCCGACCATGCCCTTTCACCTGGACATCACCATCTCCCAGTCATGACCACTAGAAGACTATATACAGAATATACAGAATATACAGAAGCCCTTCAAATTTTAAAGAAGTGAATCCTATCTTCTCCTTCTCCAGACCTCGCACCCTCAGCTATGTCAGTTATTCCTTGTATGGTAGCGATACTCAGACTCTTGGTCGGCTTTGCTTTAGAAGAAAACATGAAACCCAGCACTGAGCAAATTAATGCTCCATTAAGGTCAGATAAACTCGGAGCACACAGTAGGACAACTACATCAATTGAATAAAATACTTCTTCTGTTGCCACACAGTTTTCAAAAAGCAAGTTATAAGCTTTGGGGCGACTATTCTATTTTATTGATCTTCACTAGGCTCAATTAACTTTCTTAGCACTAGTTCCCAAATTATTGTTTCCAGAAATATTATCTACCTTATAATGATGGGATACCTTAAACTTTTTTTTCAGAGCTCAAACAAGCATGTGGCATTCTAATTCAAAAATCAGAGCAATTTCTTTACTTAAAGTATTCTGTAAGAGGCATCATGGCATAGTGGTCAAGAGCATGGACAGTGATTTTAAACCCCAGTTCTGCAGCTTTGTGACCTTGGGTATGTTATTAACCACTATGCACTTCAGTTTCCCTATAGGCTGACTAGGACAATAACACCACAGGGGATTGTTGTGAGAGTTAAATGAACAGATATACACAAAGCCCTTACAATAGTGTCCCATATTTAATAAGCACTCAGGAGAACATAAATTAATACCATGCAATGCACACTATGAATCTCCTGAAAGAGAACTGTAGGAAAGATGGTTTGACTTGTGCTACCCTATGTCTTGTTGAAATAGGATCAAGATTTTTACCATCCTCTGCCCATATAATTGATGTCTGGACCTTAAATTATAGGACTTTATAATCTGTGATTGTTATACTTCACTGTATTTTAGGATTGTTATTCCAGCTTTTCTACAGGCCTTGAATGTTGATTCTGTCATTGATTTAATTCTCACTCCATGTCAAATAAAATTTCAGTTTCCCAGTTGCAGATGGACAACTGCAGATAGTTATCTGTATCACCACTTCCACATGAGCCCAGGTTCTTCTGTCTCAAACATCCATTCACCATGATTGGATTTATGTGAACCGGGGCCTGGTGGTCTTGGACTCTCCTAATGGGAAGTGTGTGTGCGGCAGGGCTGGGGGTGGGGCATACAGAGTCATCTTGTCAATGTTCCTGTTATCACATGATGAAGAACATGTCATGGCTGGAAGCCTGGGAGCCAGTTTTGATGTCCTGCCATTTTCAGGTTTATAAAACACTTGGGTTGGGATTTCTGGCACAAGGTGCTCCTGCTGAGATATTCAGGCCCAATCAGCAACTTGTCAATGTCAAGAGATTTTGCTCACTTGCATCTTTCTCTTTCACTTCACTATTTCAAAAAAAAATAAAAATCGCTTGGTCTGTGAACCCCAGGCCCCACCCCTTCCTTTCAAAATCTAGGTTTCCTACAGCTGCTGTTCCTGGCCATTCTCTGGCAGTGGTAGAAGAGAGGAACCTCTTGAGTTCCCAGCAGCCCCAAGACCCTTTTCTCTTAGCAAAGTAGCTTTGCTCTTTCTATATCAGCACAGCTCTGCTTACTGAAATGAAGGGCACTCTGGCTGAGAATACTGAGAGGATGGTAATGGCTTAAGGAGTGATGTTTCCTTGTGGTTTTGTGCCAGTTATCCACTACCCACTGAAAAAAGTGTGATCCCTCCTGAATGGAATTGTTCACAGCAAAGAAAGCTGGTACCAGTCACATACTTTGTGCATGATGAGCACTTCCTGAGGAAGGAGCACCAAGCCCAGTGCTCTTTCATTTCATTCAGAGTGATGTTCTCTTAGTTTATCAGATTAGGTGGCCGAGTGGCTGGTGGGGCTGCCCTAGGTCCCAGGGCCGGCCTCCATAGGATGGGTGGGTTGGGTAAAGCACCCAGAGGAACCTCCATTGGCTGTCTTATCAGGACCCCGGGACAAAGGGAGGGCCATGATGCCCCTTATTCTCTACTACTACAAAACAGTCTTTGAGCTCAGACCTTGGGTCTGATTTTATTTCCTAAATCATGGACGCGTTCGTATAAATAACAATGATCTCTAAAGCTTATATTTTCTTGAGCATTTACTATGGGGTCAGACACAGTGCTCTGTGTTTTGTAACTATTGACTTATTCCATCCTCACAATAACTCTGCTAAATGGAGACTATAATACTTTTATTCAAAAATTTTTAATTAGAAAATTGTGAGTGATGTGTCCAGTGTCTCAGTTAGGATTAGGTCCTGCTGTACATGTTCAAAAGTAGAAAGACTTAAATAAAATGTAGAAATTCATTTCTTTTTCTCTCCTATGTATAAAAAGTCTGGAGGTGAATTGTGCAGGGTTGATATGGTGCTCCAAGTTGTCAAGGTGTGGGACTCTTTTCTATGTTGTCACCCAGTATTGTTCACATGAAGCTTCTTCCTCATGGTACACAAGGGCCACTCAGGTCCCAGTCATCACATCATCATTCCAGCTAGTGGCATGGAAGAAGATCAAAGAGGCATGTGTCCCACCCTTTAAGAAACTTTTCAGAACTCACACATAATGTATCTTCTATAATTCATTGGTTAGAAGTTAATCATGGTCACAGTTAGCTTCAAAGACAATCAGAAAAGCAATTTTTTCCCCCCTAGCCAACTATGTACTTAATTAAAACTCAGGGCTTCTATCATATAAGGGAAGGATGGACATTAGGAAACAACTAACTGTCCTTGTCATAATTAGAATCTAGATGAGTCAGAATTCAAATTTTATATACAAATCTTGCTTTATTTTAGCACGCACGCAGCACGCACACACACACACACACACACACACACACCACTTCTGACAATATGGCCTCTAAGAGACAAATTGGAGAGAATTTTCACAAGGGCAACAGAAGCAAGAAGTAGTGCTACTCTGGATCACTGATCATTTTCAGAACTACATCATCTTTCAAAACAATTTTATTGAATTATAACTGAATAATCAATATACCATAAGCTGTACCTATTTGAAACATAAAACTTCATCATTTTGTTCTATGTATACACACAGGGAAACATTACTACAGTTAAAATATGAAGGAATTGATATGCCCTGGTGGAATAGTGGTTAGGTCCGCTGTCTCTGGCCAGATGTAAACCGCAAACATCACAGGGACCCAGGTTCATGTTCCAGGGCTGGGAGAAACATCCAAGACGAACAAGTAAATACAACAAGAACTTCTTTAAAAAAAAGTGAAAAGGAATCATCTGCAAATATTTCCATCTGTCCCTTTGTGACACATTTCCTCCTGCCTCTCTTTGACTTCCTTCCCAAACAATGACTGGTCTGCTTTCTGTCACTATGTATTATTTGTATCTCCCAGAATTTTACATAAATGTAATAAAATAAGATATATTGTTTTTTTTTTTTCAATCTGGCCTTAGTCACTCAGCGCTATTATTATTAGAATTATCGACATGGTTGCGTATATCCATAATCCATTACTTATTATTACTGAATAGTATTCCATTTTATGGATACATCATCATTTATTCACCTGTTGTGAATATTCAGATAATTTTAAGTTTGTGCCACTATAAATAAAATTGTATGATCATGTGTGTATATGTCTTTGTATAGACATATGTTGTCATTTATCCTGGATAAATGCTCGTTCTTATGAAGTCTCATTTGTATAGAAACTGTCACACCATTATCCAAAGAGGTTGTCCTGTTACCCCATCCCAACAGCAGTGCAGAGGCGTACTAGTTCTTCACATCCTTGCCAACACTTGCTATGGTTAGGCTGTTTAATTTTAGCCATTCTAAATGTGGAGTTAAGTAATATTTTCCTAATTAATGGTATTGTGTATCTTTTAATGTACCTATTTGACATCTGTATATCTTCTTTGGTAAACTATCTGCTCAAATTTATTGCCCCACTTATTTTTTTTTTTTTTTTGCTGTCGAGATTTGAGGACTCTATATTCTAGATAGGTCCTTTAAACAAACATATGTTTAGCTAAGATTTTCTCTTCATCAATAGCTTGTCTTTTCATTGTCTTAACAGTGCCTTACAAAAAATAGAAGTTTTATATGTTGATGACGTCCCATTTAGTAATTTATATATCACATTCATTTCATGTAGAGAAAAGACACCAGAACATCAGCCAGTGGTTTTATTTGATTCTCAGGAAGTCACACAGTAAACAAATCATTGAGCTCAAATGTTCTTTAATGTCAAAAAAAATTTGGACATTAAGAAGTGTGCGTATGAAAGAAATATCTTAACACTTAAAGAAGTGATAAGCTCATCAGCCTCTGAAATAAGTGCTTAATGAAGTACACTAATCAAGGATGAATGCGACTAGGGCAATAGCAGCAAGGTCATTTGAGTCACTTAGAAATGGGACTAAAGAGAAACTTTCTCTAAACGAGACTTCTTCTCATTGGTAACATTAGTCACACTAACTACTGAATAATCCATTCTGCATGAATAGGCAGCAGAACTAAAAGAATATGGAAGTAGTTACAATCAAACAAAACTGTTATTTATGTATATTTTTATTTGTTTTTAATTGAGATCATCTTGGTTTACAACACTGTGTAAGTTTCACGCCTCTGTAATTCATGCTTCACCAAGTATGATTGTTTAACATGTGTTTATTTACAAAGTCAAAAATTGTCAACAGTCCTTGAAAAATGGAATTTGGAGACGAATGCTTTGGTTTTTAATTTTCTATACCTGGAGTTTCTGTAAGTTTTTTGATGACTATGTCTGGCTTTCGTTAATAAAAAGGAAGAAATGAAGGAAGGAAGAAGGGTGGGAAGAAAAGAAGAACAAAAAGAGGGAGGGAGGGAAGAAGAGAGGAAGGGTGCTCCGTTTTAGAAGTCAGAGATTGCAAAGACATTATTAACTTTTGCAAAGTTGATGCTGAGACAAGTACTCTGGGTGAGGGCCATTTTGCTTCAGTTCACTTCTCAAAAATCAAGTAAATAGTTGATGCCCAGCCCCAGGGGCCATGTCTAAAGAAGATCTGCCCCATTCTGTTTCAGTAATGCCAAGGGCAAGGTGAACCCCTTTCTCTCTCGGCTACCTTGGCCTTAAAGAACAATTATGACCATTTGTTAAGCATTTACAAGGTGCCAGGAACCCTTCGAAGCATTTTGCAGGGCTTACCTCATTGAATTCTCTCAATGACTCAATAAGGTGGGTGTTATCATAACCTCAATTTTACAGATGGCACAACTATGCCACAGACAGGGTAAGTGACCTGAACAAGGCTGCAGTTAGTAAGTGGTAAGGCAGGGATCCGACCCCAGGCAATATGGCTCCAGAGTCAATGGTCTCATTGAAAGGTTTTTTTCTGAGCTCCGTGAGGAAAGAAAGTCAATTAGACAAAAAGTCGAATAGCCAGGGCTTTATTGGGGTTTGCGCACCCGGGCGAGGTTCTCCGGTCTGCAGAACGAGGGCCAGGGAAGTCGTGCCCAAACAAAGGGAAGTGCGATCTTTAAGCAAAAGAATTTTGTGGGTTTCATACGTCGCGATTGGGGATTGGTCCTGTGATTCCAGGTGTGGTTTCGTCAGCTTCCTTTTTCCCGGGTATGGCCGCCATTTTGTCCTTCTGGGCTGCCATTTTGTCCTTCTGGGCCAGCCTAACACTCATCATACTTGAAGGCAAGTATACCAGTTTGTAGGTGATAGGGGCTAGCCGGGAGACCCAGGGCTGTTCAGTAAACACATAAACCCCAGTTCTGCAACTGGAACAACTATCTAGCATGGTGCCCATGGAAAGGAAAGATCCTCTGGAGGGGGAGAGAGGGAGTCTTTCTCTCCATTATGTTTCATACATTGTCGGTCAACCTCTCCTCCTTTCTTCTGAAATTCAAAATTCCTTCTGCTTTCAAGAAGAAAGTGTGCAGTGTAAGCAAGAATTTATGCTGACTTCATTTTAGACTTCAGTGTGGCTCCACAGGGAAGGGAAACCTGGGAAAATATTTGTTGGGGTTGATAAGTGCTTTCTACTTACCCAGGAGGCAACTTCAAGCTTTCAGGAGGCAGAAAGCAGCCATTGAAAGCCTTATCCAAAGATAAAATTGTTTATAACCCTTTTGGTTTCCATCCAAACTCTACACCCTTTTGTTCAAATGGAGGAGAGCAAAAGCAGTGGCAAAATAGAAAAGAATTTCAACTATTTGAGACCCACCCCTGTTTTTGTATCTCATAGAGAGGTGGAGAAAGTTATCCCACAGAGAAGCAAAGCAGAGGAATTTGAGATAGGAGCCTGGGACAATGAATGAATGTGCTCATTCAGAGGACCAGAGAAAAGATGGGGGCGGGGGTTCCTACTCCCCTAGTTCCAGAAGCTCCTGGCTCTGCTCCTCTGCTTAGAGCCCAGCTGGGGCTTGGACTTGCTTCCGAGGTGTTGGCGGCAGGGATAGGCTAAGGGTGGGCTAAGGAGTGGACAAGGTGTCAACATACACAGCCTCCATAACACCTCCATGTCCTTGCCTTTGTCTGCTGTGCACCTGTAGGTAATGCTACTCCCATGCAGATACCATGCACCGTTCACCCTTTACCTTACAGGTGTGCGGGGCCAACTGCTTCCCTCATTTACAATGATGACTAGAACGAGTAAGAGGAATCACAGCTTAACCATGATTTTATGTCCACAGGGAAGGTACACAATTTTAAATTTTTGACCCATACACACACATATCATTACTATTATTATCATTATGTTGTTGTTGAGTTACATTGAAGATGACCAGCATCCTGATTGTTCTTCCTATTGGTGACAAATAAAAGGTTTATAGATGGCACGCCCTGATGTCCTAGTGGCTAAGTCTGCCATCTCAGGTTAGAACAGTCCCAATACATCCCAGGGTCCCAGGTTCAAGACCAGGGGCCAGGGGGCATGACCAACTAGGCTGGCCCTGGTAGAATAGCAGCTGGGTCAGTTGTCTCTGAGAAGCCCAGGCCACACACCCCCAGGTCTGAATCCTGGGTCCAGGGGGAAACAATCAGTGTGAACAACTAAAAACTCTCTCTCTCTCTCTCTCTCTCTCTCTCTCTCTCTCTCTCTCTCTCTCTCTCTCTCCCCCCCCCCCCCCCCCCCCCCCCCCCCCCCCCCCCCCCCCCCCCCCCCCCCCCCCCCCCCCCCCCCCCCCCCCCCCCCGCCCCTCTTCCTGCCTGCCTGCCAGCTTGCTTGTCTTCAACCCTGCCTGTCCTTAATGAAAGGCAAGCAGGCAGAGACAGGCAGGCTGGAACAGAGAGGAGGAAGAAGCATTTATTTTATTTGGCTGTTCATCTTGGTTGTTCCTCCAGCCCCAGGTCACAAACCCTATCTTTCCTTAAAGAAAAAAAAGTATACAGACATCTGAGAACATATTCGTTCTCAATATAATAGACTCAGGACATATTGCTCTAGTACTTAAATTAAGAAGTGCTTTACAAATTTCTGAATTTGTGCATAGCTGATGAGAGAGTAATTCAAATTAAATCATTCTGCCTAGATTCTTAGCAGCTTCTCTATGGTTCTAGGATCAACACTGCTGAGAGTGAAATATCAAAGAGAAAATCTGGAGTGTAGTAAGTATTCAAGGTCAAGGAGCCTGTCTAGGATGGGATTCTCTAGTGCATATTAGCCAGGGGTGGGATTCACTTAGGAATATAGTCTCTTAGAAGCTAGTCCTTTCTCACCTGCTCTCCTACCTCCATTTCGTGGTCAAAATATGGTCACCAATCAACTAGCTGCAATAATAACGACCGTTTATTGAGTTCCTGCTATGTGCCACATAGTAATGTCTACCAGGGATGTAGTTCTAGTCTCACCATGCAAAGAAGGAAAATGTAGCTAAGCGATTGGTAAAAGCTGGTAAGTGTATACATGAAAATTTGAACCCAGATCTGTCTATTCTAAAACCTGTGTTTTTAATCACCATGTTTTACCACCATCTTGCTTCCAGTACTCAATCTAAGCTTATCATTTTCCAAATTAAAGTTAATTATATGGATGACAGATGGACCGTGTCTTTGGCTCTGGATCCTAACATGGTGCGCAGGATTTCTTGAGAACCGCCTCTCCTTTCTCCAGCAAAACAGATCTGAAGCTTCCCATCAACCTACCATCCTTTAAAAAACAAAAGCAAAAAACAAACAAACCCATGAACAAAAACACCAAACATCTGAGTTACAGAAAGAGTAAGCTTCCATTTACAAAAATTTCATCAGGATCTCAGGGGCTGTACAACGTGGGAAGATTCCTGTGCCTGGTTTGCAGCAAACACATTTCTGCCAGGAGGTACAGTCTCCCTGACATGGGTTTGGATGACTTGGAAGAGGCCACGGACCTTCCCATAGACATAGATGTGTAGTGTGACTTCTTTTCTTTTTTCTTTCTTTTTTTTTTTTTTTTAAATAAAGGACTTTCTTTTTTAAAAGATAGGTGCAGACATGAATGAAGGCAAACAGACAGGCAGGCAGGAAGAGAGAGGAGAAAGAAGCATTTATTTTATTTAGCTGTTCATCTTGGTTGTTCCTCCAGCCCTGGAGCACAAACCCTGGTCCTTGGGATGTAATGGCTTATGCCAACTGGAGGGGGTGAACATACCCAGTAGACCACCAGCCTGCACCACAGTATAACTTTTACAAACAAGAAAAAGGGTGCATCCTGGTGGTCAGCAGAGGAATCCATATACATCCCAAGGACCCAGGTTTGAGACCCAGGGGTGGAGGCTGGGGGAACAAACAAGATGAACTTTTAAATAAAAGAAATAAATGCTTTTTCCTCCCCTCTCTTCCTTTTCACCTGCCTACTCGCCTTCATTCCTGCCTGTACCTTTCCTTAAAAAATAAAGTCAAACCTCCAAACCCTTAAAAACAAAACAAGAAAAAGTCATAGTAAACATCAGCAAAAAAGAAATGCAAAAAATTAGCCCCCCATGGAAGCTCCCTTCCGGGGTTCTTTGTTCAGCCAGGCCTGGTGGAAGTGGAGCAGAAAGAATCTTTACATCTCATAGAGGAGTAGGAGAATTAAGTCCGTTGTTTATAACTATTCCCTAAGAAATGATAGAAAATGTTGGGAGATCCATTGTAGATGGGTTTGGGGATAAGGAGGAATTAGTCCATTAAATAGAGAAAATCATACTAAACTTTCATCCAAAAAATATTTAAATCATAAGAGGGTGGATGCCCTTCCAGCCTAAGCAAATGTCTCCCGTTGGTAAGGTTCATACTCCAAGCTACTTCCCTGCTAGGATTTCCACGTCCTACTCAGATGTTCCCGTTGCTCTGAAATCCTCCCAATGGGGGAAATAATAGTGACTACTGAGAGTTTGAATTAGCTTCTCATTTAACTCTGGTAACAACTCTTTGGAAAGGTAGTACTGTTGACCCCATGTTAGGGATAGGAACACTGAAGGATAACATGATGAAATAGGCTATTCTACCCAAGGTCACACAGCTAAGTGTGACTGTGGATTTGAGCCCGGTCTGCCCCTGGAGGACATGCCTTCATTCACTGGGCAGCACTAGTGACCAAAAAGTATCCAACTTGCTCCTGAATAATCAGTCTCCGGAAGTGGAATTCAGACACTGAGATACAGAGAGGCTGAGAAGGAAGGGAACAATGTCATGGTTATTTGGTTGAGTCCATTGGTTTTTCTCTTTGGAGATCTTTGGAGTTAATAAAATGAATTGAAAAACAGGTCCTTTGAAATGGTATCTATTTATGTATTCCTGGGAGGCCTATGTGTCTAGGAATGAAAGTAGCAGTTTCAGTGAATTTTCTTTTTTTTGTTTGAAAGCAATCTCATATTGAAATTCAGGATCCTTGAAATAAAGGGGTGTGCCTAAAACCACGCAGGTGGTGAGCTTCATCTTAAAATTAGTTCTGAGACTGCGCTAAGCTGGCCTGGAAAACATAGAGAAGGGAAAGACTCAGTCACGCTAAATTCATATTTAGGCAATAGAGTTGATTTTAAAGCCTTTTTTCACTGTGAAGGGTTTTCTTACCTTCATGGGTCATCCAACCTCCACTCTGGCTGTAGCAGGGAAGCTTCTAATCTCACAGTTTAACAAACTGAGCACTGCTTTTCCTTCTTGGGTTCATTTCAAAATAAACAGGCAGCCCTGACTGCCTTTATGTTATTCATTCATAGGTTGATGGAGTTTAGCCCAAATCCTCTGTTAAGTCTACAGCTTTCATCAATAGGGTGGGGAGGGAAATTTTGTATACAATTGGAGGAATGCCTCTAACTTTTTTTTGAAATGCTGATAACTTTCGTTCTCCAAACATTTATATACTGACTGAGTAATCAGACCTTCAAAGAATAAGATCTTTCTGGAAAACTGAGAAAAGTCACAGCAGCCTTTCAACTGGAGCCATAGCTGCCCTCCTCCCCTGAATGTGAGTGATTAGATGTTACAATGTCCTTCCATCATTGAGATTTTTATCAAAGTTAGCGTCACATTTACTACA
Source organism: Solenodon paradoxus (assembly GCA_004363575.1). Lineage (NCBI taxonomy): Eukaryota > Metazoa > Chordata > Mammalia > Eulipotyphla > Solenodontidae > Solenodon > Solenodon paradoxus. The sequence continues at coordinate 57,402 of RJWH01000149.1, forward strand.
GATGAGTCCCCTGAGCCTTCTTAGAGTTGAACAAAAAAATGTGAAACTCTCAGGCCCTGGTGGTTTAATGGTTAAGTCCCCTGGATGCAGTTCCAGCGTATCCCCATGACTGGGTTCACCGCAGGGGCCAAGCAACCAAGATGAACAACTAAATAGAACAAATAAAATGCTTCTTCCTTCTCTCTTCCTGACTGCCTGCCTCTGCTTGGCTTCATTCTGGCCTGCACCTTTTCCTTAAACAAAATAAAATGTGAAACTACTAAGCTTTAGTTTTGGTGGTAAACATTTGGTCTGAATTTCCTCTAGCGTTCTGTCTAGATGGACATTACTCTTCAACAAGAACAAGATTTGTCTCATAACAATTCTTTTCATTTTGAATTAAACATTTATCTTTATCATGATTAAAAAGAAATACAAAAATAAAGAAAACATGCTCATTGTAGGCTTTTAGAATGTTTAGTCAAGTTTCAAGCAAAAAGTTGAAAACATTGCTCAGTTTACCAGGTGTTTTTATTTCCCTCAAATTGGTATCATTTTGTCTGTGCAGTGTCTATCTTAACCTGTGAGCATTTTCTAGCTAATTTAGTCTTAAAAACCATACTTTAAGTAGTTGTATTCAAGGTATGAATGTACCAAAATGCATTTGCTTTCTGTCATTCTATTAGATCAGCATTTTTCTTGTCATTATAAAAAAATTCCACAGTGGTATATTCCCATATATTCTTATTGTTTTATTATAGTCTAGATGTAAAATTAGCCTCAGAGATTATTATTTGGAGATTCTTTGAACATATTGCCAACTGATTCTCCAAAAAGACTGGACCAATGAGCACTTTCACTGGATTTTTTAGCTGCTAATGAGTTTGATGCTTTTCTGAGTTTCCTGCTCATCTCAGCATCTCTGGCACATTGTATCTGTGGGGGTTTTCGGGTCACTCAAAGAACCCAGGCAGAGTTAGGCGAGTCAGCAAGCAGAGGTTTAATCAGAGGATAAAGGGATGGAGCTGACCAAGGGAGGTCCAGACACCCGTGGGTTCAGGATTGCTCCACATACAGGCTCAGTGAGTAAGCAAATTGGGGAGCAGTAGTGGGGAGCAGAGAGTGAGAGGCTGGAGCCAGCCAAGGGAGGCTGACTCAAGGCCTTGCCAGTGGCCTGAGTTTTTAAGGGAAAATCCCACATGGTGAGGAAGTGGGGTGGAGAGAGGAGTCTGCAGACCAGGTTTCAGTTCCTGATTGGCCAAGGTGACATTGTCCTTTGAAGTTATTGGTGGTCTTCTTCGACTGATGTCATTCTTTTGTTTCTTGGTGGTGAAGGGTCTGTGCTGGTCACGTATTACATGTCCCACGTGTCGAACTTGTCCATTAGCTTTCCTTATCGATCCGGATGCACCCACGACTGGGTGCTGGAGCCAGAGGCAATTCACTGTCCTGATAATTAAATTTGAATCCCTGGTCTAAGGCCCCACTCTTTTGCGGGGTTCTGACAGTATCCTACACCCAGTATGTCTGCTGTGCTCTTCCTCTTTTTCTTTTGTTTGCAAGAGTTATTTATTAAATATCCACTCTCTGTTATAGTTGCCATAAATATTGCTAATTTTTTTTACATTTGATTAGACTATTACAGTAAAAATAATTAGCTTGGTTGAATTTCTGAGTGAAATATATATATTTATGTACATATATTCATATATGTGGAAATAAACACATAGTAGGTTTATTGAGAGACAATTCACATAGCACACAATTCACCCATTTAAATTGTAAAATTCACTGATTTTTAATATGTTTCAAGTTGTACAATCATCACCCCAGTCCATTTTAGAGACACACTCATTGGCAGTCACTACATAATACTTGCTTCCCAGCCCCTGGCAACCACTGTTCTACTTTCTGTGTCTATAGATTGGCTTTCATGTCAATATACTTATAAAATATGTAGTCTTTTGTGACTGGCTTCCTTCACTTAGCATAGTCTTTTGAAGGTTCATCCATGCTATATAGCATCTGTCGGTACTTCATTTCTATTGTCAAATAATCTTGCATTGTATAATAATACCACATCGTATTTGCTCATTCAACAGCTGATTAACATTTGACTTTTTCCATCTTTTAGTCATTATGAATAATGCTATTCTGAATATTGTGTACAAACTTTTGTGTGGGCTTGCATTTCTTTCTCTTGTGTATATCCCTAAGAATAGAATTGCTGGGTCATGTGGTCATTTCTCAGGAACTGCCAAACTGTTTTCCAAAGCGGCTATACCTCCACCAGCAATGTCTAGGGGTTCCAATTTCTCCAGAGCCTACTCAGCACTCCTTGTCTGTCTTCCTTATGTAACCATCCTAGTCGGTGTGAGGTCGTATCTCATTAACTTTGATTTCCATTTTGCTGGTGAATGATGATGTTGACCATCCTTTCATGTGCTAATTGGCTATTTAAATATCTTATCTGAAGCAATGTCATCTACCTAGATCAAATGAATTTATTTCATCAGATGCACCCTCTCTCCCTTCCTTCCTTCCATCCTCTTTTTCTCCCTCCCTTTCTTTACCTCTCCTTTCCTTCTTTCCTCTTTTCCCAGTGCTTGTTCTCAAAATGGTGACTTCAGTCAACAGAGCTGACATGTGCCCTGTCCCTTAGCAGCTGAACGAGTCCACTTCCAATACATGTGGGGACCAGTTCAGGATTTACATGAATAAATGTTTTCTATAAAGATGCCTTAGCCCTCTCTTCACCATAAAATAAAGTCATTAATCAATGTTTCATAATTTATTAATAAAACATAAGAGTTTTCGAGTTGAAAGGGTGTTTAATCCAGTCTAACCACCCATGCCCTTCTCTTGTAACATGTCCTGACAAATTATACACACACCCAGTAACAGGGAATTTATTACCCCCAACCCCAAGGCAGTTCATTGTACTGCTGGACAAAGAACTTTATTCCTGGAGAGTTCTTTGTTAAACTGAGTTTAAATCTACCTGTCTGAAGCTTCCACCATTTACTTCTACCCTCTGAGTCATTATAAACCCTTGAGGCCTACCCACTTCTATCCTATTTACCTTCCTTTGAGATTTGCCTTCTCAAGGTAAATATTATGATTCCTGATTGTTCTTCATACCTTGTAGTTTCTGTATAGGACCTTCACCAGTCCTCTCTCCTTGGTCTAGTTCTCTTATTTCCCTCTGCAAGTGTGACTCCCAGAACAGGAGAAGTAAATGAGTCGGAATCAATTGCAAATTTTCAGAAGACATTTTTTTAATTATGCGATTTAAGAGTACAGTAGTGCTTGTTTTTGCTACAGCTGACATACAGTTGACTTTTACACTGAATTTCATTGTCAACTAAAATGACTGCACCTTTTTCTCTATATGAACTGCTAATGAACTCTTTGTGTTTCTGCACATCTTCATGGGATTCAAATATAGAATTTAATCTCTATCCAGTTTAATGACAGCTTGCTGAACTTGGTCCCATCAAATAGTTAATGATAATAATATAAGTAGTAATGTGTTGAAAGCCCTATGTTCATTATCATTCCATATGGAATCTTTGAGACACCCTATAAGATTGGTATAATTGCCATCCTCAATTTATAGCTGAATAATTTGAGATTTGGCCTGCTTAGTTAAAATTCAAAGTCCCTCCAAGATTTGCTGACTTTAAAGACCAAGCTTTTAGACAATTCAGTATATGGCCTTCTATAACTTTGGAGCCCTGTCACTTAGTCAGCAATGGCTGCCTCCAGTGATCTGAAGTCCACATCTGAAGATATGACCTACCTCGAAATCTCTCAAGCCATAGAGCCCTAAAAGTCCCATAGCTGCCTCAGGAGTTGAAGGACACTGTCACCTGACCCTTCAATCAAAGCCAGCTCAGCTTACATCTGTTTTGCATACAGTACTGGAGGTCTCTGAACAATACATAGGAAGAAAAAAATGCTGCCAAAAGTAAACTTGCCAAACTCCCATTCCAAACAATTGATTCAAGTTTTGAAAAGGCCAGTGATAGAGAGGAGAGACCCACAGCAGGCTGCCAAGTCAAGCATTCAGCTACTTTTGCTCACAGTTCAATTGTTCTACACCCATCACATCTGTCTCTATTGTGTCCATGGGATATCCTCAAAGACCTGCTTATCAAAGACCTGCTGAATCCAGATGCAACATGTTGGACTCTTCCAAGTCTCCTTGGCAATATAGCAGCGATATCAGGTTGATTTGTTGTCAGTGAAATGAAGTCAATGCTTATATTAGTGTCCACGCTGAATGGAAGGCGTCTATGCAGAAACCATCATTAAATATGGCGGGTGCGCCTTTGCTTGTGGTCTTTAATTCTCCTTATAAGTCTCTGTGAGTCATCCTTTTAAAGTCCATTTTAGTATTTTTTTCAACAACCACCATGGTACCAATACAAATACTGTCATAGCTAACCTTAACTATGTTCCAGGCATTGTTCTGGGTGGATGCGTTATCTCATCTAATTCTCATGCTGGCACAATGGCGTGAGTACTTATTTTCCCTATTTTCAGTTGGGGTAACGGGACTTTGAGAATTTGCCCATGATTATACAGCTATACAGAATTCAAACCTAAATCATCTGACTCAACTCCCGAGTGCGGGCTCTTGACCATTATAATTCACCTTTTTGCCTCTTATTGAAAATCAGCACATTTTCTGAATTCAGAATTTCCACCCCTCTCTCCACCCCACTGTTCTTTAAATACACACCTATAGTGGCTTATCAACCTCTCATTCAATCTCTCTTGTCTCTCAATACACTAGGGCGTTATTCCTGTGGATCTGGGGCCTATAAATTAATTGACCTGTAGCTCCTTCACAGATTGATGGTAGAACTTATCATTAAATGCACTTTTGGGCTCCTCTTCAAGAGGGTCCAACTCAACAGACCTAGAGTGGAGAAAGTGTAGGAACTTGTATTTGAAAAGGAAGCTTAGTTGCCTCCCCTTCCATTTGTCTTCTTGCTCTCTAAAATCTGTACATTTCATTTTCTGCCCCATGCCAACCTGTAAGAAGAATTCAGACCCTCTTTGAGTTTCCCCTAATCAGTTACCCACCCCACAAAAAATTATTGGGTGGTGTTGATTTTACCGAATGCTGTTGGCAGAAGGTATACAGGGTTTATGATACATAACTCAAGGATATACCTCCTACAGGAAAAAAATCCAAATTTTCATGGTCCCTTCACTCTTGCTGACAACAAGGTCTTTGGGTTGTGACCTCTCCTCTTCTCTCAACTCAGTACTAAGCACCTCATCTCTTTCTTCTTTTCCAGTTTTCCCACCCATGACCTTCAAAGTTCTCTTGACTTCCTTATAAAAAGGCATTTGAACTCTGCCTCTTAAAACTATCTCCAAACTAATTTATTGTATTTATTCAGCAAATATGAACTGAGCACCTACTGTATGGAGCAGTGAATAGTCAGATAAAGTTCCTGCTGATTTTGGTGGAGAAGATAGATGACATACCTGTAAACCAATTGAGAATTCATATAGTAAAAGTAACAAATGCTTTGAAGAAGACAAAGCAGAGCCTTGGAATAGAAAGAGTAAAACAGGGAGCCTTCCTGGATTGGTGGTAAGTCTCCACAAGAGGTGGCATCTGGGATGAGAAATGTCAGAGAAGCCAGCCAGGTGAAGATGGGGGAGGAACACATCAAATGTAAGTGTCCTGAGATACATGAGCTCAGTGGGTTGAAAGAACAGAGGCGGGAGGACCAACGGTTGCATGTCTGTGGGCACAAGCAAAGGAGAGAATGAAAGGAGGTGATGTGGCAGAGGAGGAAAGTCCAATCGTGCAGAACCTTGATAATGAGACATGTGGCCCAGGGTCTGGGGTTTGAGGACTGGGCTCCAATTCAAGTCCCAAGCAAATCAACTTCTCTTAAACATCAATCTCCTCATCATTAAGAGAAAATAATTAAAATGCTTACTGTCAGGGCTATTCTGAGGGTTCAATTAGATCACATATTATCTCACAGGACAGCAACTAATACTTTCTTTCATTCGTCCAGGACGTTCTGCCCTAATGGAAGCTTCATGCCAATTAGCAGAGACTCATTTGTATATTATGAACAGATTTACAAGTGCAGTGAGTCACTTGGGAGACATGCATGCGATGTCTGAGGACCCCTTTCGTTGCTGGGACTACTTGACTCTCACCAGCTGGGTGGTCTTGGTCACATTCACCAGATCTCAATTCCCTCATCAGCAAAATGAAGGGATTTGAGCAGATGGTCTCCAAAGTCCTCCTTCCTTCTGCTGTGCTGTGTCTGTGCATGAGGGCGATGGACAATGTGTCTTTGTTCTTTATTCTTCACTTGGACAAAATCTTAAACAAAATCTGTGCCACCCCAACCCTTCTCCCACACACAGCCACCATCCAATTCATCCCCCCAAAGCTCTGTCAAATGAGTCCATTTCCCAAGCTGCAATATTCCTTTCCTAGTCGCAGTTCTGAGAGTTACCACTAATCAGAATGACATAGCCTCTGCTAACTTTCTATAAAGCCTCAGTCACAAATTGACTAGCTCTTCGAATTATGTACCACTTTCCAGTGGGGAAACACTTCTTTTTCTGGTGTGCAACTTGAATCACTCTAGATCCAGGAGAAGAGGTCCCCCTGGCTCCCCTCCAGCCCACCTGCAGGATATTTAGGGCCATAGGCAGTTACAAGGGGGAGTGATGGTTTGGGTATCTGTAGCCCTGCGTATCTCCCTAGACCCTGTCAAAGGACTTGTCATGAGAAAAGAAATTTATATCTATGGGTTGCTTACCATGAGCCAGGTACTCTGTTCTGTAGGCTTCTTGGGGGAATAATGACGTAAGTATATACTTAATTAGATGCAAACTCTTTGTATGGTCAAGTCCAGCAGGAGCCAGGTCATACGACACAGCGACTTCATTAAACTCTTTTCTTGACCTTGTTCGTTCCCTGGCTGGGTAAGATGGGTTCACCTGGCAGGGCTGTACCTTGGATCATGCCTCGCTCTCCATCATCCTTCCCATTTAGGCAGAAATAAACACGGGATGAGCCTCCCACTTAACATGACTTCATCGCTCATAATTGTTGGAGTGAAAAACCTCCCGGCTGCATATCTGCACAATGCTGATGATTACAGTGATTAAATCAATCAAGCCCAATTTCATAATCATCATATGTATAATTTCCCAACTCGGTGGGGCCCTAGCACGTGGCATCCCAGCTGTCTGATACAGGAATCAAAAACAGAGTATTAAAACATTTTTGACTAGGGTGAGATAATTTTGTAAACTTAATACTTTATTAATAAGAATGGTGAGATTTAATAAAACTCCATGCAAATCTGGTTTGTGATTTCCCCAGTGGTAACTTATTTCAGTAGCTCAAGTATGAAAAATATTCCCATTCCTCCAAGAAATTGCCTCAGTGAATGTTTTATTCCCAGAAAGAATCGTTCAGTTCAGCACACATACCTTAATTATATTTTTATAGTTATCGTTATATAAGGAGCCTTGTAAGATTCATTCACTCTGATCCTGCAGAGAGCTTGATGGCATTCTGTCCATCTGGTTGTATGTGCTGATTGAAGCTTCTGGGTCCAAGTTCAGATCCTGAGCATCAAGTTCAAAGCAAAGAGAGTCTCAGACGGGCATCATGACTTACAGTCTTTGCTCCTTCTCTGTAGCGAAAGAAATTGAACCAGAGCTATAAAAGGAAGAAGAAAGATTATGAACCTACTTTCTACCCAGTCCCCAATCCCATTCTCTACATGAGGCAATCATTCTGTTTCCTGCTGCTGTTGATTTCAAACAAGTTTCAAATTGTTCAGTTCATTCCATTGTGATCATCAGAGTCTATAAATTTCTAGGGTTTGAAACCCTTGCAAAAGAGAAAAATTAATTTATCCAGAATTGAGTGTAGTGATATTGCAGGAATCTACACAGATAATAAAATACACAGATTATACACTCACACACACACACACACACACACACACACACACACACACACACACACACTGTACCAGTGTCAAACTACTGGTGTTGATGTGTTATAGTTATGCAAAAATGCAACTCTTGGGGGAAATTGTGTGAGGGATACATAGGACCTCTGTACTATTTTTGCAACTCCTGTGAATCTCTCATTTCAAAACAAAAATTTGGGAAAACATAAGACATGAGAATGTTCAGCAAGAGAGGAGCACTTGACCCAAGAAGCTAAATGAATCCCAAGGAGCATAAATATACACACACATTCCCAAAAATATATAAACACACACATCCACCTTTTTTTCCAACTAAAATAGGGTATGCTAGACAAAACTCATCTGCAACTTGCTTTTTCTCTGACCAGTGCAAATTCCATGGATTTTTATCCTTATTTTCTCAGCAAAGTTCTTTATATATTAGTCTGTACATATTAGCGTGTACACAGTAGTGTTTACATATGTATACCTACATCTATACGTATAGGTGCATGTTTTATAGCTGGCTGTATAATTTTCTATTTCATTTTACAGTTGTTATTAGAACTCTTCTGGGGACTTGACGTTGTACTGAAATGTTTATGAAAAGAGCGAGCACTATCTTTTCCTTAAGTGGTTGGGTACAGAGTATTTGTCTATAAGTGACCTGTGTGGTAAAGCCTTGGAAATTGAGATGAACACCACACACCACACAACTGGAGCTTTCTTTGATGGTGTCACCAGAGGCCACCACAGGAAGTTAAATGCAAGATGACCAGCATTTGAATGGAAGGGAGGGAGGAAGGGAGGAAGGGAGTATATAGAGGAAAGCATTCGCCTCCTTTTAAGGACAACAATTTTGTATTTCCATGGCATCAAACACTGGAATAGACTAGCATATTAGGGTTTTTTTAAATGAAGCCAATAACTTCCCCTTAGCAGTCTCTTCGAATCTGCCCTTTCCTTCTCCACTGCCCCTGCCATAGGTTCAGATCTAATCATCCCCTTTGAAGTCATCTCCCCTAGCTACAAACTCTCTCCTCCCCAAACCATAGCTTATGAATCAGGAAGAAAAATCTTCGTATTGGTTTTCACATATCTCTACCACAAGGCTACTAATGGTCACATGCAGCCTATGTTTTTAAGTCCAACTAAGTGTTTATGCAACAAAGCAGTAAACTGAAAAGAATCCCAGTAGCAAGAACTCTGATTTCCCTTACTCTGGTTCTCAGGGTGGTCACGCATTATACAATCTGCATCCCAGTTTCACCTTCTTAAAAGGCCAGTTTGTACAAGTGGTTAAGAGCAGGGGTTCAAGTGTCATTCGCTACTGCTGGCTGTGAGACTTAGAGCAAAGCCCTTTGCACCTCTGGATTATATTTTCTTAATGTGTAAAATGAGGGTATGAAAGTGCCTGTCTCATTGAGCTGCTCTGAGAATACAATAAGTAAACATTTATAAAGTGCTTAGAACAGTACCTGTACCCCACGGTGAGCACAAAAGAATGGGGACTTTTTGTTACTCACTGCTGCACCCTCGTGCCTATGACAGCACCCAGCACACAGGGAAAGTGAGCCCCGAAGAGGTTAAGTGAGCTTCCCTTTAGCACACCCATAATAAGAGTCCACGCTGGAATTCCAGTCACATGGTTGGCTTCAGAGTCCTCCCTCTTAACTATCACTTTATACTATATCTGCCTCATCCCCTGGCTTTTCACACAGAAAAATTTCCTTAAGTATTATATAAGTTGCATGATAAAATATCGTGAACATTCTAACTGTGGGTCCTTTTCACACACTGTTCCTCCGGCCTGGAAAACTCTCTGCTCCAACAAGAATCCCCTCAATTGCTTATCAGTTTTAAATGTTTCAAAGTGTTCTCTTCCTCCTCTGAATTTTTATGGTAATTTAACTGCCTATAAAAACTCTTTGGCGCTGACCACATCCTGTCTTGTAATTTGTCTTTTTTAGGTGCCTTGTTTCTCCAACAAGACTGTAAGTCCATTGAGGATGGACCATGTTTGCCTTACGGGTCTTTGTGTTCCCGGTGGGGACTAACATGGCGCCTTGCCCAGACCAGACACTCTTTAAATGTTGGCTGTTGATTAATGGGCACAATTCTCACCACTGCCCCTTTTCCTGCTGTAGCACATTCTGCTCATGTCTCTGGGAGAACAGTTTGGGAGCTAGAGGTTAATAGCATGCATCCCCCATATTTTCTTTTGTGTTTGTTCCATACCGGATTGTTGCAGTGTGGAGGGAATATCTAAAAAGGAGTTAACAGCATCTTTTTTTCTGGAAGTTCAAGGACACTTAGAGAGGTATTCTTTATTTCTCCCCAAACTTGGAAACAATTGAGACTTAGACAAGGTAAGCAGAAGAAATTCAAACTGTTACTTGTATTATAGGAAATGTACTCTTAATGTAGATCAAGTTTAGGTTGGGCAGTGTAGGGTAGCTCTTTTAACCAAGTGATAACCTCTCAGAATTAGGCAGACCTACCCAAAGTCAAAAGCAACACTGAGTAACCACTGTTCTCCCCCATGGGGCATTGCCCCTACAGCTTAGTTTGTGGATGAACAGAGCACATGAAGACATCTGGCTCCAAAGAGAGAAAGTGGCTGGTAGAGCATGCTTAGAGTCATTTTACAAATTCACCAATTGCCTAAGTCATATTTTCTCCACAGAAGAGGATGGGTGAGTGAGTGATAAGGATTGTACCGGTTCCTTCATGCGGAAACATAAAATCAAGAGAAGGTCCTCCACAACAGCTTCTGTCTTCATCCACTGGCCTTAGCCATTACATCCATGATCAACCAGAAGAGAGGTCATTCTGTCAGGAAGGAGGGTCAGAAGTCTATTAGAGCCCTTTCATGAGAACATTCCCCTATCACCAACCACTTTTCCTGAATGAATTCTCCTAGGTCCTGTTGTGAGAAGCCAACATTTTACTCTAAAAAAAATCCTGCAATGAATCAGAGCAGTATATTAATTAAATTAACTTCAAGCTCTCCTGTTGTGGTTTGAGTTTTGTCCCCTTAAAAAGATATGTTGAATTTCTAAGACACAGTGTCTCAGATTATGACTGTATTTGGAAAGGGAGTAATTATAAATATGATTAGTTAAATTAAATTGTAGCCACACTGGAGTAAGATGGACCTGTCATCTGATATGACTAATAACTTTATAAGAAGATGCAGAAATAGAGAGAACATCATGTGAAGAGAGGCAGAGAGTGGAACAATGTGTTTGTAAGCCAAGGGACACAAAGGATTTCCAATAGTCACCAGAAGCAGCATGGGACATATTCTCTCACTGAGTCTTCACAAGAAACCAACCCTGCTGACATCTTGATTTTGGACATCTACCCTCCAGTACTGGAACAAACAAATCTCAATTGTTTAAACAGAATTTGTGGTACTTTGTTATGAACATCCCAGAACGTGAATGCACCACTCATACCCAAGACCGAACATTCACTTTGCCTCACCCCAAACTATACACAGACACACGCTCAGTGTGAATTACCAAGCATCAAAGACATAATACTTTATTAAGTCAACATTCTACCTCTCAGGAATCATGATTTTAATAGCTAAATTCCAAAATGTCTTCATTTTTTTTCTTTCCAAGTATTTGTTTTTTCTTTGCTAGATGTTAAAATAAGGATTCAATGTACTGGGAAATAACTAAGAAAAGGATGTGTTGATGAAATATAAAAGTGTTTATTTGGAGTTTATAAAAAGTTTATTTTAATTTCCATATTATATTTAAACAGTCTTTTTATTTTGGTGTGAAAATAGAGGTGATGTATATTACAATTGCATTAAATTGATTTTGAGCTTTTTCAGCATGTATCCATTTTGGATCATTTTAATTATGATGTTTATGCAAATTCTGTTTTGCTCATTCAACATTATTTAATATATGTACATATCACCATATCATGCTACAATTACCAGTTATTAAAGTCTCAACAGTATTTCCCTGTAAAATTTTTATTTTTCCATCCTCTGATTCTTGGGCATTGGGATATTTTTTCCATTTTTGCCTACTATAAATAACATATCTTTGCATGCATTCTATTTTCTTCTTCTCTTAGATTATTTCCTTGGTTATTTTCCAAACTATTAATAGCATGTTACATGTTGCCAGGATCCTCTCAAAAAAGACTGATAAAGTTGACAATATCACCAACAATGTTATCATAAAGATTTAAGTACTTTCAAAGTTTCACTTGGCAAATTTACAATATCAAACATGTACTTCTTCACAAGCCTTGAAAACATGAAAAAATTGACATTCTAAGCAAATAACCTATGTAGCTAAAATGCATGTGTTTCCTGCCCCAGCGTGAGAGGAACCTCTCCCACAATCTGACACATAAAGTCCTTGGGAAAATTGTTGGCTATTTTTATAGTCTTTTACTTTACTCGTAGCACTAAAATTTATTAAATACTACTAGTCACAAACTCTAAAACAGTGGAACTTAAGAGATGACCAACTGTCATAACTCTGATGTCAGAAAAGATACCGAGTTACATCCAACTCCTCTGAAAACTTTATTAGATGTGCTGTGTCTAATGATCACTGCTTCAACTAGTTAAAAAGGGTGGGGAGGCGTGCCCTGATGGCCTAGCAGTTTAGTCCACATCATCCCAAGGTCCCTGGTTCAAGTCTCAGGGCTGAGGGAACAATCAAGTTGACAACTAAATAAAAGAAAGTTTCTTTCTCCTCTCTCTTCCTGACTTCCTGCCTACTTGCCTTCATTCCTGCCTGCTTCCTTTCTCTTTAAAGAGAATGAGGTATTGTAACTTGATTTAACAAGGATGGAATTTGAAAACATTATGCTAAGTGAAAAAAGCAAGTCATCAAAGACTGCATATTCTATCATTATTTATATGAAATATCCAGAGACAGAAAGTAGATTACTGGCTCCTTGGCACTGGGATGAGATGAAGAAACTATAAAAGGAATGACTATTAATAGATACTGTGTTCCTTTTTTGAGATATTGAGTATGTTCTAAAATTAGATTGTGGTAATGGCTGTAGAAGTGAATATACTATAAACCACTCAACTACACACTTTAAATGGGTGAATATTATGGTATTGAAAATACATCTCAGTAAAGCTGCAAAAAGATTTTTAATTGTGCCTCCATCTACCTCCAAAGATAATATTCTTTTAATCATATGATTTTATTGAAAGGACATTGCATCATAACACAATATTATGTAGATTTGATGTGTACATCACCATAAATCAATATCTCTTTATAACGTGCTAAGTTTACAACCAACAGTCCAGTTCTTTTCACTATTTCATTGACCCTTTTATCAATTTTAATGACTTTTCCTTCTTGTAAAAATGAACTAGATTTTATAGACTAAAAGTCTATTTTTTTAATTTAGTTCATTTGTTCACTTGGGTTCTCTACACAGCACATATGAATGAAATCAATGTCTGTCTCCCTCCTTCTAGAGATAATTCTCTTAACATTTGCAATGTTTATAAATTTTGCAGTTCTCCTTCAATGAGTGTTTAGTGAGTAGTGAAGGGGAAAGTCATGGAAAGGTTATAATTAGACCATAAGAAAGCTATGTTTTCTCCTCTACGTATTATGTGGATGGTAAGTCTAGTCTACTTATTATCCATACATTTATCAAAGTCATAGATGGTCATAGGGGAGACTTACTAATTCAGTTCATAATCTCTGACTTTCTTTTTTATCCTCTGTTCAATCAATCTCCTTCAAGAATCACTTGAGTCCACTTGTTTCTCTCCATTCTGTTTCTGCTGCTCTGTTAAAGGTGACATCACTTCAGCGAGTGTCCTTGGGTCTCATGTGACCGAGATACTGGTGTGCAGAACATGCAAAGCTCAAAGACTCCTGGGGCTGGGGTGAAAAACTGAAGAACAATAACTAAATAAAAGTGCTTTTTCCTCCTCTTTCTTCCTCTTCCTTAAATGACTTTCTTCTCTCCCTTCTCTTAAAAAAAAAAAAAAAAGAAAAATATATTATTTCTCCCTAGATTGTTGTAAGTTCCCTCCAACAGATGACTCTGCCATATTCTTGACCCTTTGTACCCATTTTGCTCCCAGCAGTTGGGGTAATCTCTCTCCTGCTTAGCACCCTTCAGTATCTCCTCTTATATTTAGACTACAGTCAATATTTCTTAAAGTAAGTCCCATGATAATGGACTTCTGTTGCTCTTCCAAACTCTAGGAATTTTCACTTTCTACTATTCCTACCCCACCCTCTGTGCCAACCACACTTCATTTCTATCAGCTTCCAGCATATAATGTTCCCTCTTCCTCTCTTTATTAGACCTTTGTGAATCTACTTTCTCCAACACAGGTATTTCTACCCCTACTTCCCACTCCCCATATACAGTTCCTTTCACCTAGATATTTCCAGTCTGCTCTTTCTCATTCTTTTGGAATAATTTGGCTATCACTCTGTTCAAAAGTCTTTCCTGAGCCCCATGTCCTCATCAAGTTCCCTTGGTAAAAGTTCTCTCAGGACCCTGCATTTCCTGTATAATAATAACATATATTGCACTAAATGGGAATTTTCTATAAACTCTCCCCAAGTCCCCATTTGTCAACTAAGTGTTTTTGCTTATGCAGGTTACATAAGCTCTCCATGCTTTATTTCCTCATATGAAATGTAGAGATAAAAATAGTACCTACACGATAACCTTGCTATGATGATTAAATGAAATAATATTTGTTAATTACTAAGACCAGCACCTGGCACATTATAAATGCAAAATAAGTGGGGGGTTATTTCCTAACATATTATATACATCTCTAGAATGTACATCCCGTGAGGTTTCTAAAATCTTATTCACTGTTGCATCCCTTATACATGTCACTGAATGAATAAGTACATCAATCAATTGATCAAGCAAATCAAGATAATACAAAACTAGTTCATATTTTCAAGATACAGAAGAAATGGTGGGTAGTGAATTAAACAAGTTTCCAAAGAGGGAAAGAGATGCCAGAAACAAAACAAATGTGACAATTTAAGTTAGTGGAGAAAGAAAAAGTGATTGGTTAACTATTTGAAATGCTAAAGAATCCCCTCACGACATAAAAGTAATTCCACTGACAGCTATTAATTCACAAAGGATTAAAAGAACAAGAAGAAAACAAAACTCAGTATTTGTCTGAAGTGGGGTAGACCTGTGGGCATGGCACAGAGAGTGAAGTTTATTATTAACGTGGCAGAATGTTTACTGTGAGAACAAATGAGTTATTGAGAATCCAAAATCTTTGGAGGCAAACTACACAGGTCCACATCCCAATTCTACTGCTTACTGTTATGCGACTTTGGACAGTTTACTTAGCTGAGTCAAGGCTTTCTCATGTAGTGCCTGGAGATTATCATCATACTAGCAATACTCAATATGTTCTGAGAGTTAAATGAGATGATATTTGTATACCACAGGCATGCCTGGTGGCTTAGTGGTTAAGTCCACCATCTCCAGCCAGTGTGGTCCACATCATCCCAAGGCACTTGGTTTGCAACCAGGGAACAAATAAATGTATTCTCCTCCTTCTTGCTGCCTAGCGACCCATCTTCATTCCTGCCTGAACCTTTCCTTAAAAAAAAAGTTTGTATATCACAAATGACATAGATTGATACCTTACTGAACCTATTTTTATAAAATAGATTTGTATAAAGTTAGGTCAGTTGGTTAACTCAGAAGTGAGATTATAGGTATTTAAGCTTTTCTTATTTTTAAGTGTATTTTGCAGTTGTCCTGAAATGAACATATATTGCCCTTAAAATAATGGAAAAGGTTATTTTTAACTTTTAAAAATGATTTTCAAAGCTCATTGTGAAAGAATATGCATGGTCATGCAAAAATATTCACAATTTACTGACAGAGAAAGAAGAGATGAAATAGTATATGCAGAATCCTTTCCATTATTATATTATTGAATGTACATATACATAATGAAAACAGAACTTACGTTAGCTGTAGTTTTCTCTCGGTGTTTGATTACATGGGAGGTTTATTTTTTTCCTTGTATTTTCTTATGTTTTCTAAATTTTCAATGTGGCTATGGTTTTCAGGAAAAATATAAAACACAACAGCATGGACTTTGGACATGGTAGAAGATAGGTTTTTACCTGAAACAGAAGGGAAGAAAGGGTGGATATGGGGTGCCCTACACATATTATTGAATGAGTAAGTACATTGGTCAATTAATCAAGCAAATGTACAGACAACTCAAAGCTAGCTCATATTTTAAAGGTGAAAGGTAACAAAGAATCACATGCAATGGTCCTATTGTTTTTTCTGAAATGAAAGATAAGAATTCTGAGAATGATTTAAATCTTGAAGCAGTTGTAGGGAATGAAAAAGGGCTCACAAAAGGTACATAAAAAAAATTTTTGTGTACTGGGTTGAAGTGCCTACTATGTTGGAAAAATATAACAATAAAAGTGTGACCTGTGAGCCTTTGCTGGTAGTTGGAGACAGAATAACAGCCAGGAGAAGATGTCAGCTCGGTGGGTGGATTATTAAGTCTACCTTGCGGCCTGCCCAACCAACAACCTCGGTTATTCTAGTTCCTTCTTTTGTAGGTTTCTCTTGGGTTCTTACACATTGTGCAAAAGAGTGCAATATCATAGAGAGGATGTCACATCCTATTTCTGAATTCTCTGTTGCTTCATCACATTTCAAAAGTGGAATGCATTTTGCTTTCTGGGTCATTTCGCTGGAGATAGTAGTGTGGCAACCCACCCTGAAGAATGCCAGAAGCCCCACATTTACCATCCACTCTATATTTACAACTAGATCCACCGGAAGGTAAGCCGGGTGGAGCCCTTTTGTGGCAAGGTTATCTTCACCACAAGTTCCGTTCCCATTCGCCATCTTATCCCAGTGAGTTTAAAGAAAAGGGAACTAAATAGCACTACTAAGGTTGTTTATTTTGTTAGGGACCAGTGAAAATCGTATCCAAAGAAAGCCAGAAGTATGATCTGAGCTTTTTGTTTTTCTTCACCAAAACTTTAAAGTGTTCCCTACCACAAGATGTCCCTCATACTGGTTTTAATGCATCTAGTAAGAGTCTTCAATGTAGTTTTCTTTTAGCGCATTAAGAAGAGAAGAAGAACTGGGAATAAAAACTATAGAGACAGAGGTCTGGAGCAAGATGGCAGAGAAACATTGACGATTGTTATAAACACCTTGCTTTGGAAGTCCTGGTTAAGCAGCTTCCAAGAGGATCTTTTTATGGAAGTCTTATTTTTAATCAATAAAATGTAAAGGCTTCTTCAGCAATTGGCAGATGTTATCACCTTAAGACACTGATTCAACTCCAAAGCTCATTAGCAGATTAATTTGCACAAGAAAGGGTCCATTTGTCTTCTCTTCCTGCAGTACTTGGAAGACAACGCAAACCCTCCAAACATAGAAATCACCATTAGGTCTTGTGCGAGATCATAATTCTTCCACCCCATATTGGGAAGAGGGATACATTTCAATAGTGGGCCAAGGTATGTTCTCCACCATCCTATTACTTCATGATCTAGTGCCCACCCCCTGCTCTCTCTAGTGTCATTCCACCACTTGATTAGAACATTGATAGGAGCGTTCTAAAGTCTCCAATGAGACTAGTGAATCAATTACTCATTCATTTAAACAATGTCTGAGTAACTCTGGTCTGACAAAAAGATGCAAAGAGCTTGCTTGACATTCTGGCATCTCAAAGTCTGGCAGGACCGACTGACTTAAAAACTAATAAATATGAGTTTTTATTACCTAGACCCTGCAGCTCCATGTCCTGGCAACATTAGCACAGAAAATCAGCCCTAATGCAGCACCTAATGCAGCACACCCTACTCAACCAACCCAGTCCCCTTTGCCTGATGGATATCTACACTGCAGGATTTTGGGGTGGAGGGTTGGGGGTTACATGAATATATTTCCTTCTCATTTATGTATCGAACCAATCAGATACCCCTCCAAGAACTTCCCCCAGCACCAGTGTCTAAAATCTTAATCTACCTGCCCTTTGAAAGGGTTCTGACTCAGCAGCAACTCCGTCACCTGACATAAGCCCTCTTGCCTATTTCTCTGGTTTCTTTGTCTTTAATTTCCCCAGCAGTGAAGTGAAGACAGACAGACGGAACTCCCTTCCTTACCTCAGAATTCAAAGAACAAGCAACAGGTCCTCCTAAATTTCTTATGAGTAATGTGCTTCCCTTGGTATTAAGAGCATCATAAAATAAACCTTGTGTTTCCAGGGGGTGCAAGAGCTGATGCAGGGTCCACGTTACCTGAGGGTGGGGAAAGGATTTGGGCAAGGAAGGAGGAAGGAGGAAAAGAGAAAAAAACCTTGCCTTTATTTTTTTTAATACAGATTTTATATTAATGCTCAAGAAAGGTTTTATGTTATCATTATTATATTTTAATATTTTGGAGACTTTATTTGTAGCGAAGTCTTGGGTTTGCAACAAAATTGAGAGAACAGTACAGAGATTTTCAATATGCCCTGTAAGTCCCACGTAGGTATTTCCACCCTCATTATCAGCACCAGTTACCGGAGTGGTACAATTTTTTATTTATTTTTTCACGCACGAACCTTTACATTTGCATATCATAACCACCCAGGTCCATAGTTTAGTACAGTCTATGAGTTTGGACAAATATATAACAACCTATGTCCATCATTATAATATGATGTAGAATATTTCTTTTCTTAATTCACTTTATTGAAGGAAGATTATACTACAACATTATACAGGTTTAACCTTGCTTTGCAGAGTTATCTGCTCCAAACAGGAACGAACACCATTAGAATTATCAGATAATGTTTGTAATCAATAACAGATTGTACTTTTGCATGCTTTTAGGAGAGATGGTCCCGTGAAAAAAGCACTACCAGGGGCTGGGCTGGAAACATTTGGTGATCCGCTTGGCACCCTTTTCCGTACTTGAACAGGGGACATTTATAGGATTCTTGAAATAACAAGCAGATCACATGGGTGTGCAGGAGCTGGTAGCATTTGCTGAGCTTTTTCCATTAGGTCATTCTTAGGCTGAGTAAGTATAGAGAGTACAATTGCCCCTTCCCCAGTGCCAGCCCTCACCTCACCCACACACAGTACTTGACAGCCTTTTTAAACTTTGTTAAAACACTAGAGGCAATTTATAAGAAAATAATTATCCACCATTCTAACATTTCTCCAGCAGTTACCCTTCCTACCAGGGCATGCATCCCAGGGCCCTTTCCTGAGGGAAAAGGAGTCCTCCTGCCTTCCCCAACTCCTGCCAACAGGTCTGATCTCTCACCAGCATGGTTAGTGACACCCCGCCCATCACCATCTTGGGTGTCTGTGATATTGAAAGATGGGAAGTGAACGTTCCTATTGCTTTTGTTTCTTTCCTATGTCCATACTGGAAGAAGCACATACTTTACTACTGACCCGTTTTCTTCAAATTTGCTTGCTTATTTACTGATGAAAACAGAAAACTCCCAGAAAGGTGGCCCGATGGAGTCATTTCACAAGACCTGGCCATCAGGGTATCTGAGACACGTTAAGACCCTGTGGGGCAAAGACTGAGGTGAATCCTACCCTTCCCCCAACACCTTCCCCTATTCCCTGTGCCTTATTGCTGCACTTTTAAGGATGCAGGTTTATAACTTTTGGGTACATTGGAGTAATGGAAGAAGTCTCTAAAATCTGCAGAAGAAATGACCTTTAAAACTGTCAACCTCATGACAGTTTCATGCAGTTTGAGTTTTGTTTTGTGACTCTTGTGTTTCTGAGGGCTGGCTGCTTTCAGTTCCCCTCCCACGTGAAGCTGTTTCTTTCCTTCTCCTCCTCCTCCTCCTCAGGCCTCCACAGTCTCTGGTCTACGCCCTTGTTTATAAGTCAAGTTCACTGCTCTGCTCTGTGGTCTAGAAAGGATGGGTGGCTCTTTTCAATCTCATATCACACCAGCTATAGTTCTAGGAATGGAAATAAAA
The DNA here is from genome assembly GCA_004363575.1 of Solenodon paradoxus. Lineage (NCBI taxonomy): Eukaryota > Metazoa > Chordata > Mammalia > Eulipotyphla > Solenodontidae > Solenodon > Solenodon paradoxus. The sequence continues at coordinate 77,358 of RJWH01000149.1, forward strand.
GGCCTTGTTTTGAAGAATTAAGTAGAAGGGACCCACATGGCCTGCAGAGATGAAATAAATATATGTGATTTTCTTACATCTCCTACATCGCTGAAGAGAAAACAGAACAGGCTCGGGGGAGCAAGATGGAGACAAGAAGAAAAAGAAAACTGGTGTCGCAAAGTAGAGTTCCATTGGTAATGACAGTTTTTCTCCATGGGCAACCTGAGCTCACATGTAAAGGGAGGGTTGGTTGCTTCTTGGGTTTTTTTGGTTTTCGTTTTTTTAGAAATATGCTGACAGATGCATAATTATAAACTGTCACGTGCAATCATTTGAAAAACACTGTGCGCTTGACCAGAAGGGAACCAAGTTCCCCACTCACTGCACCCAGGTTATCTCCATGGTCAAATGTTGTGTTTAGAATCAAGGGAACTCCCTCCCTCCCTCCCTCCCTCCCTCCCTTCCTCCCTTCCTCCCTTCCTCCTCTTTGTTTCTTCTCTCCCTCCCTCCCTTTGTTCCCCTTCTTTCTCCACCAGTTCGCTGCTGTGTTTGGTCACACTATTTCCAGGGAGGAATATGGCTTTTACTACAGCAGTTCTTGAGCGGTAGAAGCTTAAAAACCACTGTCAAATGGATAGATTGGGACTATTAGAGAGCCAGAGTAAGGAAATATGGAATCTGAGTCCTTGCTGGGCAGGACTGTACCCTAATTCATTACATAAGAGGCTGGGTATAGCAAAGCCAAGACTGAAACTCAGTTCTGTCAAAGCCCAGAACCATTACCTTTTATGCCATAAAAAAAAGACACGGTCACTGAGGTGTGAATTTATTCTCCTGAAACGTATATAGTATTGTAAACTAATAAAAAACAAAACAAAAATGAAGTAGCTGCAGGTTAACCACATCCAGCAATCATACCTTTGGCCCGAGCCTATAACCTTGCACATGAAACCCAATGGGGTCTTGCCAAGGGGGCAAGGTGGGCTCTTCTCCCTCCTTCCAGAGTAGAGTGAACAGATGAATTCACCAGACAGTTACTCTTATTGACTTTAGTCCTAGTAAAGAGGACCATATAGGTCTTTCTCAGCCTGTCCTGTAGGCTTCCCCAGAACCTGCAGTTGCATGACTCTGAGAGCTGAGATCTACCCTTAGAACTGGGGGAGGCGAACAGAAACCCGACCAATGCCTCTGGGAGGGCTGTCATCCATGAGGAGTACCCTCTTTGTAAAATGAAATCAGGAGCACCATTAAAATCATGATCTGTAAGTCCCACCTCCTTAGTCATAGCATTTTTTAGTTAGATGCATTTTATGTGTCTGTCTATGGGCAAAGTTATACCATGACGAGGTTATTGCTGGTTCTGTGGGTGTTTTCACCTTTTTCTTCCTTGATTTCCAAGTCTCAATTTCTCATTCCTATTTTGTTCGCCTTTGTTTCTGGGCATTATACCCCTAATTATTTCAAATTTTCCCCTACTCTGAAGTGTTCGTATCTAAAAATTAAGTATTTTTGAACACTCTCTGGAGAGAGCAGGACATTCTCCAAAAGTGGGTACACAGATACGCTTGTGAAACTCATTCTCTTTTGGAATGAAAGCTCATGTTGGAGGAAGCCACCTCCCCACCAGTGTGGCTTCCTGTTCTTAGTGCTTCCCAGATGGTCTGTTTATTTTCTAAAACTGCTCCCTATGCAGAAATTTATAAAACTAATAAATAGCTAATAGCTATAGCCTAAATTCTCATTGCACAAAATAATATGGTGTGATTTTTCTGATATTCAACACAATTCATGTACAATAAATTATACACTTACTTAAATATGTCCCATGTGCCTGAAATATAATAGACATCATTATTATTTTTCAAATGGAGGAATGAATGAATGAACACAAGAATGGGTGAATACAGTTCCTCAAAGCAAGAACTAGGCGATGCATATCTTGGAAATCTGTGCGCCAAGTACATCACGAAGCAGGAACCAATTGTTTAGAATATAAAAGCTCCACCACATTCCTATGCTTTTGACCTTGATGGAGTCCTTTTGCTAAACTTAACCTAGATTGTCACAAATCAGCCTTTGATCAAAATAGTTGTCTCGTTCTGTTTCATCCTTACAGTTGTTCTCTTCCCCAGTCCAATTATCAGAGTCGCTTGACTCAATTCCTAAAAAGCAAGGTCTTTGGGCTGCTGTTTTCTTCTCATTGCTTAGTCACATCTTCTCTTTGTCACCTACACCCTTTTAACCCCACCTCGCTGACTTGCCCAGTTCTGATCACTGAGTTTCCTTCAATGTAGTCTTTCTTTCCTAGTGTGGATTTGAAAAGGATCAGGATAAGTCACCTCAAAATAAGACTCATTGGCTTTAGGACTATTTTTAGCTGAAGACAAACAAGAAACACCAGATGCAAAACTCTAGATTCTCTCCCTTTCTGCCTTAAAGTAGGAAATGCATTTCCCCTTGTAAAGGTATTCCCCTGACTCCATCAGGAAGAGGAGAATGACTTCAGCAATGAAGACCACTGTGATCACCAGTCAGAGATGAGTCTACAAAAAAATCTTCTTAAATAATTTTTTATACATTTCACAGCCTTCTTCCCACAATTGACCACCCTTAGAAGTCTAAACCCCACCATGCTCCTGACCTCCCTTTGTCTAGTCACGTCTGTACAACTTACTAAATGGTTTATAGTTCCTGAGTTGAACCATTTTGAAAGATTTGCACTCCTCTTCTGTGACATACCATTGTATATAAGAATTGTATTTAATATAATTTTATAAAATGTGTGTGCCTTTTCTCATATTAGTCTTTTATCAGCTTAATTCACAGGTCTCAGTAACAGATATTAAAGTATAGAATAAAAGGTATTTTTCTCATCCCTATAGATTCTAGGACTAATTCACAAGTAAGAATTCTTGTTCTCTCATAGCTAATTCACAAGAGCATTCTACCGTTCATTTAGTCGTCATTTATTCATTTTAAAAATGCATATTGATCAATCACTTCCATTCATCTATCAGTGAGCATATAGGTTGTTTTCATTTCTAGATGATAATAAATCATGCTGTAATAAATATGGGGGGGTACATATATCTTAGCATTGTTGTGTTTTTTGGATAAATACCCAGAATGGCGATAATGAAATCATATGAAACTTTCATTCTCATTTTTGAGGATTTCCTGACTCCTTTCCTCAAAGGATACACCTGAGTGTGTAAGTTTTCCTTTATCCCACATCTTCACTGACATTACTTGTTTCCAGTTTTTTGAATAATAGCCATTCTTGCAGGTATATGGTGATTATTTGATTTGCGTTCCCCTAATGCCAAAAGCTATGAAACATCTTTTCATGTGTCTTTGGCCATCAGTATGTCTTCACAGGAGAAGTGTCTTTCCAGATAATCTGCCCATTTTTACTTGGATTGTTGGTTTTTCTGAGTTTTATGAGTTCTTTATATATTTTGGATGTTAAGTTTTTGTTGGATGTATGATGTGCAAATATTTTCTCCCATGCAGCAGGATGTATTTTCACTTTTATGATTGTTTCTTTCTCTGTGCAGAAGCTTTTTAGTTTGATGTAGTGTCTTTTTTTTTTTTTTTTTTTAATTTTGTTTCCCTCATTGCTGGAGTCAAGTATCCAAAGATATCTCTAAGAGCAATGTCATAGAGCATATTGCCTATGTTTTCTTCTGTGTATTTTTGTGAATGTCATTATTACATTCAAGTCTCTAGTCTGTGTTGAATTAATTTTTCTGTAGGGTGTTAGAGAGTGATCTAGTTCTATTCTTTTGTGTATGTCTGTCCAATTTCCTCAAAATGATTTTTTGAAGAGACTCTCCTTTCTCCATTGTACGCACTTTACTCCTTTGCCAGAAATTGAGTTTATTTCTGGGGACTCAATTCTATTCCACTTATCTGTGTCTGCTTTTGTTCTGATGTCATGCTGGTTTGATAACTATCACTTTACAGTATAGCTTGAAATCTCCATATTTCTTTTTTTCCTCATGATTGCTTTGACTACTTGGGGTCTTTCATGACTTCATACAAGTTTTTTAAAGATTTTGTTCCTTTTTTTTGAAAATGCTAGGGATTGCATTAAATCTGCGTATTACTTTGGTTAAGGTGACCATTTTAACAGTGTTTATTGTTCCTAACCATGGAATATCTTTACATAACTTTGTGTCTTCGTCTATATCTTTTAACAATGTCTTTTTGTTTCCATTGTATAGGTCTTTCACTTCCTTGGTTAAGTTATTTTAAGGTATTTAATTCTTTTTGTTTCAGTTATAAATGTTGGCTATAAAAGCTGCTTGGAAAGATTTTCTGTTCAATGTTTGGGAAGATTTTGAGTAGAAGAGATTTTCATTCTTTTCTGAAGGTGTGTTACAACTCACTAGAAAAGCAGTCTGATCTGAGGCTTTTATTTTAGGAGAGGTTTTTATTATTTTTCCAATATCCTTGCCTGTGATGGGTTTGTTCGGGTTTTCTGTTTCTTCCTGATTCAGTCTTGGTAGGCCGTGTAATTTGTCTATGTCATTTATGTTGTCTAATTTATTGATGTATAGTTATTCATGTATTTTCTTGTGATGTTTTATATCTCTGAGATATTTTCTAATTTCTCCCCTTTCACTTCTAATTCTAATTTTAGAGATCTACTTTTTTGTAACTTAGATATCAATTTGATATCTTCAAAGAAGCAGCTTGTAGTTTCATTTATTTTTTTGATTGTCTTTTTTTATTTCTATTTCATTTCAGCTCCAGTTTGTATTATTTCTGTTGCCTTAGGTGTATGGTTAGATTGTTTATTTGATATTTTTCTTATTTCTTGAGGTAGGCCTGTGTTACTATAAAATTCCATTTTAGCATTGTTTTTTCTGCATCCCTTAAGTTCTGATAGCTCATATCTTCATTCTCTTTTTGTCTCCAAGCATTTTTTTTTTTTATTTCTCCTTTGATTACTTCTTTTACAGTAGAAATTAAGAAGCATGTTTTCTAAGCCTCCACATATTTTTTTAATTTTCTAGCTTTCTTTTCATGGTTGATTTCTGGTTTTATGCCATTGTGATTGAAGAGGATATCTGATATGGTTTCAATCTTTGTAAATGTTTTGCATCCCCAACATATGATCCTCCTTGAGAATATTTCATGAGCACTTGAGAAGAATGTGAATTCTGCCATTGTTGGGTAGTGTTCTATAGATGTTCTATTAAGCCCATCTGGTCTAATTTGTCATTTAAGACTGTAATTTCTTTGTTAATATTTTTGCCTTGTTGATCTGTCCATCGCTGCAAGTGGAGTGTTGAAGTCTCCAATTATTATTGTGTTGTTGTCAATGTCTTTATTTGGTTCTGTTAATAATCGCTTTATCTATTCGATATTTCCACATTTAGTGTAGATAGATAGCGATAAGTGATATGCCTTCTTGAGGAATTGATTTTTTAATCATTTGAAATATTCATCCCTGTTTCTTATTAGCATCTTTTGTTGGAAGTCTATTTTATGTGAGATAAGTATGACTGTACTTGCCGATTGAGGTTACCATTTGATTGTAGATTATCTTCCAACCTTTGATTTTGAATCTGTTTGTCTTAGAGGTTAGATGGGTTTCCTGTATGCAACAGAAAATTGGGATTTGTTTTTCAATCCATCTGGACACTCTATGTCTTTTGATTGGTGAGTTCAATCCATTAACATTTATGTAACTATTCATTGTCATTTTGTAGTTGTTTAATGAACATTTTTACAATTTGCCACTGTACATTTGTCTTCTTTTATTCTCTTCTCTTGTGTTTGGAAACTTTTATGATGTGTTCAGTTTCTCTTTCCATTTTCTTCTTTGTTTTTCCTATGGGTATATGTATTGAGATATTTGGGAATTCATATATAAATTTTTATACTTCATTTTTTTTATCTTGAAGGCATCTTGATCTCATTCTCATCAACCATATTTTAACTCTCTTCTCCATATTCTACATTTTTTGTGTCTTGCTGCATCTAAGTGATATTTCTTTGCATTTTATAAAAATAACCATGATGTTTTTGCTAGACTGATTTGATTGTGATGGATTCCTTTAACTTTTGTCTGTAAAACTCTTTATCATTTCTTCAATTCTAAGTAATAACCTAGCAAGGTTAGGTAATAACTTCATATTCTTGGTTGGAAATCCATTTCTTTCAGCCCTCCGAATGTATTATACCATTTCCTCTGGCCTGTAAAGTTTCTGCTAATAAATTCTCATACCAACTTATGGGAGTTCCCTTGTATGTGACTCATTTTTCTCTATATCCTTTTCAGATTCTCTCTTTATTTTTTATTTTTGTCATTTTAATTATAATATATCTTAGCGTATGTTGTTTAGGTTTATTTTGCTTAGAACTCTTTCATCATCCTAGATCTGGATGCCTGTTTCCTTCTTCAGGTTAGGGAAATTCTCAGTTGTTGTTTCTTCAAATAATGTTTCTGTCCTTTTCTCTTTTCTTTTAGGACCCCTATGATGTGAATGCTGTTTCTCTTGATATTATTTCACAGGTTTCATATATTCTCTTTGCTTTTTTTTTTATTCCTTTTTCCTCTTTGCTGGTCAGTTTGAGTACATTCCACTGCCCTGTCTTCTAGCTCACTGATTCTCCTGGAGGCTATTCTAGCCTACTGATGTGCCCCTCTATTGTGTTCTTTAGTTAAGCTATTGTGTATCTCCATAATTCTGTTTGGAATTGCCTGATATTTTCTTTATCTTTGTTGTAGTTATGTTTTTGTTCATTTATTGTTCTCCTGATTTCATTGAGCATCAGTAAGACTGTTCCTTTAACATCTTCTATAGTGAGTTTTCTTAGTTCTGTTGCAATTAGATTTTTCTCCTGGGATTTTTTTTTTTTTTATTCATCATTTGTAGCATTTTCTGTCTCTTCATTCTGTTTGGTACTGTGTTTATACAGATTAAGTTAAATGACTTTCTCCCCCTGATACAATGACCTTGCATTAAGGTATCAGGTTGCAGAGCATAGGCCTGGGGTGTTGGTCCAGATTGCTGGACTTTCTTTTGTTGTATAAACTGAACCTTTTGCACTAGTCAGAATGGTGAAGCTCTAGAGACAGTGCTGTGTTGAGGACTGAGACCCCAGCCCTCAGGGTTGGAGTCAGGGCGGGAATTGCAAATAGGTTATCTTAGAACTTTTCCAAGTAGGCTTAGATTATGCTTGCATTGGTCCTTAGCTGTGGTCCAGCTATCATCTTAGTTTATTCCCTAAAGAAATTCCTCCTAAACCCAAAGTCAGGAAGCATGAGGAGAGAGGCAGGAAGAAAGAGGCCCAAATATAAGGTGTAGGCCCAGGCCACAGACAGGTCCCAGTCCCAACAGAGGCCTCTGGTCTCGGGTACCTCAGGAACCAGTTGTGGCAAAACACGCTCCCACCACAAAAGTCTCTCTCAGTCTTCTAGCTGGGCAGCAGCCCCAGCAGGCAGCCATATTCAACAAGCCCTGGGTCCCAGGCACGGGAACGCTACCTCTTTTGGTACAAGTGGCAAGCAGATGGGCAATGCTCTTTCCTAGCATCCCCAGATAAGGGAGGAACTTCTGTTTCGCAGGTCCACTAAAGCTTCTCCAGAGATCTTCCCTAAGAGAGCTGACAAAACCTCTACAGCTCAAGACTGGCATAAAAGCACATTGCTTCCTGCACTGGGAGTTGTAGACCTGTCTGACTACCTGTCGCTGACCCAGGCACTAGTTGCTCCAGCAGCCAGGAGAACTGAGAGAAACTTCGAAACAAAATACCACGTCCCAAGTCTGCTGATGTCAGAGGGGCAGGTATCCGTGCTTTATGTATTTGATCTGGACCTGGTTGCGATATGGTGGTCATCAGTCATGGCACCCAATAGCAAAAAGAGCCCAGAGAGGATGCCCAGCAGTGTCTTCATTCTCAGGGAGGCGCTCCCTCTTTCTTATTCCCCATACTGATCCTTCTTGGTTCATAAATGAAAATCTTTCAGTCAGATCTGTGCACACATCATTTATTGACTCCCCAAAATTCTATTGTTCTCCAAAGAAAAACTCCTCCTCCCAGATATATTTATTCACTTGCAGGTCAGTTCCCAGGTGGTGGGGCAGAGGCAGGGGTCAACCAATGTGAGAGTAAGTCCTTCGGCTCTAGGAAGAGGTTTCCAATCACTCATCCATTTTTAAATGGCTTCAGGGTCTACATACTGAATAGCTCTGGTGTCAAGACAACAGCTCTGCTTTTCCTAACCTTTTGATGACATGTGTCCCTTCTTTTGTGGAAACATTGGTCCTCTTTTTTTTTTTTTTTCCTTAAATGAGTATGGTTTGTTGTATTTGTGGAGAGAAGGTGAACTCAAGATCTTAACAGTTCATCATCTTGGAAAAAATTAGCTGTGTTTTAAAACTATCTGAATTGGAGAAGACTAAAGGGACCTTACAGGGGTTATTGAGATTTTTGAACAGAGCATGGAAATAGCTCATTCTCTATCTTCACTAGGGCTTCAATGAAAGAAATGGCCCTACACTGCCTTGTGAGAGATTTAAGTTGCATAATTATCACTGTGTTGATATGATGGACCATGTGCTGTATTAATTCCTTCACATGAATTATCCTATTTAATCGTCAAATGAAGCAAAATGAGGGCATGCATTAGTTTGTTGGTGCTTCCATAACAATGAACTCCCGACTGAGTGGCTTAAATTATCAAAATTTATTGTTTCCAAGTTCTAACACTGGAAATCCAGGATCAAGGTGTTGGTAGATCCTTCCCGGGGATGCAGTGGAAGAACCTGTTCTATGACTCTCCCTTGGCTTCTGATGGTTTTCTGGCAATCTTTAGCTTTCCTTGGCTTACAGATCTCTACAAGCACATGGTGTGTGCCCTGTGTCCATATCTTGTTTCAATCTCCCCTTTCTACAGGGATGTCATAGAGGATATGGGGGGCTGCCCTACTCATGTATGACCTCATCTTAACCAATCATATATGCAGTGACCCTAAGTGTAAATATGGTCACATTCTAAGGCTCTGGGGCTCGGACCTCAACATATGAATTGGAGGGGACAGAATTAACAAGGAGATCATTAGTTTTCCATTTAGAGATAAGTAAATGGGCCTACAGAGATGATGCTAACTTGCTGGCATAGACTGGCAGGGCATATATGGTATCTGGTGGGTCTAAATTGGGAAATAATGAAGATGGTGCAGATTCTCACAAGCTGTTAGGATGCTGTGGTGATTGTATCACTGCAGTCGCTCCATAAAGCTGTCTAGATGAAAGGTAATGGTGTGAATTCTGGAATTAGTCAAATCTGCTACTCACTAGCTACGTGCTCTTGGGACAGTTATTTATGCTCTCCAAGTCCCATTGCTTCATGTAGATGAAACAATAGCATCCACTTCATGGGGTCGTGAAGATCAAAGGACACAGGACAGTGGGTGAGAAATGCAGTAATGATCAAGACATACCCGCACTGTCATCCCAGCCATATCAAATAGAGCTCCAATCTGCATCCATATTTCCTATGTGGGGGCCCATTTTTGTGTGTACAATAGAAAATATATAGCATAAATAACCCTCAACAATTTTAAGAATACTTAATTTATGCACAGTTTTGTTAATTCTATGCATGCTGTTGTATAGAAGATCTCTAGTACTTTCTCATCTTGCATGACTGAAACTCATCGACTATTGAATAACAGTTCTCCATTTTTCACTTTCCCCAGCCCCTGGCAACCACCATTCTACTTGCTGCTTCTAGGAATATGACCACTTTAGATGCTTCACAGGCAGAGATTCATACAGTATGTATCTTTTTACCGTTTAGCACAGTATCCTCAAATTCATTCATATGGTAGCATATAAGAGATTTTCTTTTTTTTTTTTCAAGGCTAAATAATATTCCATTGTATTTACATACCATGTTTCCTTTATCCATTCACCCATCAGTGGACGTGCGGGTTGCGTTCATATTGTCATTGTAAGGTTTTTCTGGGCTCCGCGAGGAGAAAAAGTCAATTAGACAAAAAAGTCGAATAGTCAGGGCTTTATTGGACTCTGCGCACCCAGGCGAAGTTCCCAAGTCCACAGAATGGGGCTGGGAAGTCGCGCTTGAACAAAGGGGAGCGGGCCCTTTAAGCAAAGGAATTCCGCGGGCTTCATACATTGTGATTGGGGATTGGCCCTGTGATTCCAGGTGTGGGGGTCGCATCCCTTATTCTGATGTCATCCACCTTTTTCCCGGGCTTGGCTGCCGTTTTCCTGGGCATGGCCGCTGCTGCTTTTGTCCCTGGGCCAGCCTAACAGTCATTATTCAGAATGATGTGGCAATGAACATTGCAAGTATCAATTCAAGGTCTTCTTTTCGAATTTTTTGGGTCTATCCCAGAAGTGAGATTACTGGGTTATATGGTAGTGCTGTTTGTAATTTTTTGAGGAAACTCTATACTGTATTATGTACCATCTTATAATTCAGGTTCACTTTGATTAATTTGATTTAGATAATTAAGGGCAACCTTTGACCCAAAAAGTCATTTGAACGGAAACTGGGTGGGGCAGAGTGGTGGACAGGTCAGAAGGCAGAGCTGGAGAAAGGCACTCAGGCTGTCTACCTCTCAGTATTTCTCAATTGGGAGGGACAAGATTGGCATTTGTTACTGGATAGTTCTTCCTCTTAAACTACTATCCCATGCATTACAAGACATTAAATACCAGTCATATCCCCAAGTCGTTGTGTAACCCCAAACACCCACACATTTTCAAATCTCTCACAAGCATGGTCACAGCCCTGGGTGAGGGCAGTAAGAGGTCCCATCAGGCTCCAGGTTACACACTTTTTCTGCGAACCCACAGCAACCAATGTAAGACTCAGTCTACTGTTGGTGCCCAAGCAGCCCTTTAAGACTCACTGACTCTAGAATTTCTCTGGCCTGGTCCTTTCTCCCAACTGGACTTCGCTAGTCCCGTTTTCCTTATTCTTACAAGAGTGCAGTTAAAGGAGGAGGGGGGAACAATTTCTTAGCTCAGAAAATAGCACAAGAAGTCTCTTCAAAAGTATTCATGGCACGTCCTGGTGGCTTAGCAGTTAAGTCTGTGATCTCCAGTGGGTGCAGTCCACATGCATTACAAGGAGCCAGGTCCACAACTGGAGTTGGGGAACAACTAAGATGAACAACTAAATACAAAGTGTTTCTTTGGTCTTTTTCTTTTTGCCTGCCTCTGCTCACCTTTCTTCCTGCCTTTACTTTTCCTTAAAAAAAAAAAGGTACTTAATCATATAGTGATATACCACTAGGTACCTATTAGAATAATCCAAATCCACAACATTGACAATACCAAATGCTGGCCAGGGTGTGAAGGAGCAATTCTCATTCACAGCTGATGGGAATGCAAAACAGCAAAATGACTTCAACAGTTTCTTGTAAAACTGAATATACTTTTACCACAAATTACTCTCCTTGATATTTACTCAAAGTTGAAAACATCTATCTACATAAATGCCTACGCACAGATGTTAATTGCAGTTTTCTTCATAGTTGTGGAAACTTGGAAGCAATCAAGACGTCCTTCAGTAGCTGAATGAATGAATAAATTGGTTCATCTATACAATGGATATTATTTAGTGCTAATAAGAATTGAGCTATCAAGCTATGAAAATACATGGAGAACATATTGCCAAGTGAAAGAAGCCAATCTGAAAAGTCTGCATTCTGTGTGGCTCCAACTTAGAACATTCTAGAAAAGAGTGGACCTGGAGCTAAAGATAATACTGTGTCAATGCAGATTTATCAGTTATAATAAGTGTACCACCCTGGTGGCGATGTTGATAAGGGTGGAGGATAAATATGTAGAGGCAAGGAGTCTATGGGAATCTCTTTTACTTGCAATTTTGCTGTAAACCTAAAATTTCTCTTAAAAGATAAAGTCTACCAAAAGCATTAATAGCCTTAAAAAAAAAATCCTCAGTAAATAAGTTGCAAGAAGTAAACACCTCAGGTCAACAATTCGTCACCATCATCACCATTTGCATTTTCTGACTCTAAGAGGTCTGACCACTCACAGGAGAGCTCTAGGGAAGTCCCAAATGAGGTTGCCGTGTTGCTTAGAGGTTTGTGTTTGAAAAACAGAATTCAACACTTTGGCAGGTAGTTTCACAGTGGTGCCAGCCACTGATACCATGTCAAAGCATTAAGGTTTCTCCTCCCTCTGAGAGGAACTGCTTTTTGAGTAGCCTTTTCTCATTTCTTCTTGCATGAAAAAGTCTAAAGAATCAAACTGAGTCAATATTGTGAAATGGAAGCTATTTGACCCAAATGAATTACCAAATTACCGACCATAGATGTCATTAAACCTGAAAGAGCCTAAAATGTATTCAGTTTGGTTCCAGTGTTGCAAAGTTTCCAACTCATGTAGAAAAAAAGAAAAAAGCAACTATGACTGAGTGAAATCAAACCTCTCTCCCTCCAAATGCCTGTTTTGGTTTAGCAGTGACTTGCTTTTCTTTCAGATAAATTGTCATGGAAGCAAAACCAAGATATGAGAAATGTGAACCTCTGCTCTTTCAACACTATCCATTGTGTTCAAATTCACAAGAAAGTTAAAAGCCCACCTATCTCTTTAAGAAAATTTGGCTCTGACTTTAAGCGTTACCAGTATTCAGATACAACCAGCTCTGCAGCCCCCTAGTAAAAATAATTCGCTAAGAATGACTCCACCTGCAAAGCACCCTTCAAAGGCTCAGGGAACCTACTCATATGAATGAAGCTACTCTCTCCCGGGCAGAAGCGGAAGCGGCCCTCCCCGGAGGCTTAGGCAACCCCGGGAAAGGAAATCATCAGTGGGGGGCAGATTGGCAGCTGGCTCTGCTGGGATTGTCACCTGCTGCTGCACACTGACTCCCTTCTCCAAGATGCAGTACCTGGACTCTGAGATGTTCCTGGCTGAAGAGGAGGAGGATGTTTTTGGTGAAGGTAAACCCGCCTTTCTGGCAGGAGCCTTTCTGTTCTGCTTTGCTTAGCTGTGACAATACTGGGAACTTTTGCCCGGCTTGGGCAAGGACTGGAGGACTTTGAAAACATTCTGGCTGTCAACTGCAGTTGTCAATCTACAGTTACAGGAATCCAAGGCAAAGGTGGGGGTCAGCGCCAGGCTGGGGGAGCAGAGTTGAACAGTTTACTTCAAATACTTTTTATTTTTTCTTAAGTCATGACTAAAGGTGTTTTGGTTAGAAAAGAGCACTAAATCTTGCCCTTCTTTGTCCCTCTTCTGTGCTCTCTTGTCTAACTCCTTAAGGAGGTGTTTTGCACACAGCTGGGCTGCAGGATGGTAATTGCTCCAGTGGACCAGGGAAGGTTCTCCCGTGGAACCGTGCTGCTTTGCCCTGCCTCCCGCTCCCCTTTCCCTCCCTCTGCCCTTGGATCCTCCTCTCACTCTTGCGCAGACTTACTGTGCCCCAACTCTCCATTCCCTCTCCGCGTTCCCTTTCTTCCAGGCTGGGGTGCTCAGCCTGCTAGCTTGGGCATCCACGGGCACCTCTGTTCTCCCCAAGCAGACTTGTGGAGGTAGATTTTGTGGTTTTACATGATTGATCTAGTTGTCTACTGAGGTCTAGTTCTAAAGCTAGCTCTGAGGTTGGACGAAAGGCGAGAGAGAGCTTTTCTAAAATTCAGAGTTATGTAAATAAATGATCATCTGGACTCAAGGACCCCATAACTTCGGTGTCTTCCTCAAGAAACCATATCTAAGTAATTAGTTTAAAACTCTATCCTTAAGCTTTTTTTTTTTTTAAGGGGCACTAGTAAGTTTGGTTGTGGTTGCTGAGTAATACACATTCATTGAAGAAAAATGAAAGAGGATGGTTCCGTAAGAATCCTTTGTAAAGTTCAAAGCCCACCTTTCTCTTTAAGAAAATTTGGCTCAGCCTTTAAGCGCTTTCTGTATTCAGATAATATTCATTATTTTGCTCTGACCTCAGTAATACCAAAAATTATAGCTTGGGTGTTAATCACAATTTAAATCAGTTTGAAGAATATTTACTCGCACTTTGTGGCTATTCACCAAATTCTCGGTGTTGCCTTCCACTGCTCACGCTATTAGAAGTCACTGTTACTTGACGTTCGACCTCGGGATCCATTCTGCCACTCTCCCTGCCACTTTACAATGTTCTGTCTGGTTGTACTTACCTAGATATTTACTCCCTTCAGGACTTACACATTCTATGTAAAGATAACTAGTTAATCTTGACTAGAAAACCAAAATTGAACAGTTTGGTAATTATTCACTCAGTTTCCAAAATGCCCAGCCATATTCATTTCCCCAGAGACCATTCTTTTTCAAGGCTGGCTCTGGTGCTAAGAGCGCCATCTGTAGACAGGTGCACACACTACACCCTGGACTGTGTCTGGCCCCGCCCTAAGCAGAGCTTTCAGACCTGCGCAAAGCAGGCTTGGATGAAATTCATAGCATCTTCTCTCGCCTAAGCATTCGTGATTCCACTCAGGGTGACTACTTAACCTCAGCAGGTACCGGGAAGAGTCAAGTTGGCAATTAGACAAAATGCAGATTCTCATTTAGTACCTTGGCGATTTGAACAAGTAATTTAACTTGCTACACTCAAACTTGGTATGAAATGGGATAATAATTGCTATTGGATTGTAAAAAAGAATCATCATAAAAGATTCACAGTAATACCAGTGCCCTTCACATGTGAGAGTCTGTGTGCTTTCCAGACTGCGCATCTCACGTGACTTAATCTTTAAAGATTAGAGAATCTTTACAGGTCCAGTATCTGGTGCATTTTCAGTCAGTTTTCGGAGTCATGGCTCATGTTAGCCAATTTCTGTGTAAGCTGGCCCAGCCGTTTCTTACTTTAAGCCAACTCTGTTTGGGGTGATAACCAAGAGCTCAACTCCAGAATTGACTGCTCGGGCTTGGTCTTCCAATTCATTCTATGACTTTGAGCAGATTAGTTACTATCTCTGTGCCTCGGTTTACTCACTTATTAAATAAGAGTCCAGACTTCACAGGGCCATAGGGCCAGTGGTACAAATGGCCATGTACCATTAAATATTATTACAGGGAAAGTGCTTTAATCGTGCAGAACACACGGTAAGCACTCAGTGAATGTCTTCTTACATATTCACAAATTCGCAAAAGTAGGTTTGTAGAATAGGTTGCAAGTGACGTTCAAAGAGAGTTTAACACAGTGCGTTCTCACATGTATGGTTAACCTAGTATATTCAAAACAGGGCTTATTTATAGAACTTCAATTTATCAAGAACTTTTCAGAGCTGTGAGGCAGTGGCCGTGACCCTGGACAAGTTGTCAGGAATCTGGATTAGCACCCTGCATTTGTTGTTACATGGCTGGACCATATTAGGCAAGTCATTTACTCTCTCTGAGTCTCATATTTCATCTAAAGGAAGAGGGTTCATTATATATTTTCTAAGAACTCATTATAAGCACACCCTGGTGGAGCCGTGGTTAAATCAGTTGCCTCCGAAGGAGCAAGCCACATACCCCTGGGGTCAAGTCCTGGGCCCAGGGGGGAAGCAACCAGTGTGAACAACTAAATGAAACATAATAATAAAGATGCTTCTTCCTCCTCTGTCTTCCTGCTTACCTGCCTACTAACCTTCATTCCTGTCTGTACCTTTCCTTAAAAAAGAAAAATAAATTCCTCTCTTTCACTACTTATTATAAAAACAAACAAACAAACAAAAAACTCTAGCATTCCAGTACTTACTCTTTTCTGCATACACCTACCTAGAAGAATTTATGCTCGCTCTCTGTTTCATCCACGCTTTTAGCTTACGTAACATTAGTAAGCTTTTAGCTCACTTCCTAAGAAAGCAGAAAACTTCTGGTACAATGCATTTCTTCAAACATAAAGGAAGGAAGATGTCCAGGAGATGGTTATCAAGGCAACCGCACTTCCACGCAATAAGCACACTTTTAAAGGACTCGTTCCCCTAACGAACATAAAGTTAGAATTTAAGTTTATTTGGTTCAAAGCATGTATAAGTCCACTTAGATTTATGGACACATAAAGATCTGGAAAGAAAAAAAAAAAGCCATGTTCACATTGTATTTTTAACTGCTTCTCTGAGATCCTGTTTACTTCAGCTATTTTCTGTGGTTAAAGAAAATG